>OY757917.1:3565313-3567813 GCA_963585895.1 Sepioteuthis lessoniana
CAGCTGATATATGAGATCAGAAGTAACAGAAATTACATGAGGCAGATTCGAGGTTGAGATAAGACCGAACTTCAAAGATGATATCTCAGCTATTTACTTTTATTACAATTCCCCAATGAAGCGAAGAAGAAGAAGAAAAAAAATTGGGCTTTTTCGACCCCCAAATAACTTAATGCGTGAATGACCCAGGATAAAGACTAGTTATTATGTCTCCAGGACCAAAGATGGTTAACGATTTATCACAGTAAGGCGCGGTATAAGAGGCATGTGGGACAAGAAAGGCCGGAACTCATCTATAAATCTCTTTAATGGACTCCTACACATGGACGTGCCAGTGTTGGTCGAGAACTTATTTATATCGACTCTTCGCAGACACAGTTTGAAGGACCTGCTGGGAGGGATGGATGATAGGGACTGATCGAGAGAAAGTGTCAGAGAAATCCGTGCTATCAGAGTGACTCGATAACAATGAAGGCCCGATTTAGCCAGCCTCCTCACAGTCAGTCGACATCGAAATTGCACGATTTGTTCTTGTGCTAATAATCGTTAAGAGAATGATCTCTTCAGATGGATCTTCTTTCCATTAGTTTATATCCTCGTCGGTGAACTAGCATCACCGTCTAGGTGCATACTAAATCACTAAAGATATGTCAAAAAATAAACGACTAAATTTTGATAGGCATAAACTCGTCGATTTTTCTGGATGTTTATAAAAGAAATGTTTTTAAAAATTACTTGAAAATATCCAAGTTACTGACTTTTATGATACACAGCTTTGTACTGAAACACTTTTTATTTTTCATGAGAGTCGGGGCGCGCTTAGCGCAACGTTTAACGTAAGAAATGGAAAACGAAATCCGAGTTCAAACCCTGGACGAGGCTGTCTGCATTTCCTTTCGCACTAATTCCCTTTGAAATGCATAAATCCATTCGTTCTTCCTTCACCCAAATATCAGTAATAGTCGAACATACTGGATTCTTTGCCCTTAGATTAGGCAACCACTCTCGGAGCTTTCCTGCTACAACTATACCCCATCCACCATCTTATCATTGCCCGTGGTGTAATGGTTATCGTCACTGGATATGGACACGGCGATACGAGTTCAATTCCTCGACAAGACTAATTGCATTTCACATAGCACTAATACCCTTGGGAAAGGTATGAATCCAATTATTCTCCCTCCAGCTATGGGTAAATAGCAGGGCAGACTAGGTTCTTCAGCCTTGGTGAGGCAACTAGTCTAGGAGAAGGAAAACTCTGAATTCAAACCTGCTAAACTCCGCTTAAAAAATTGACCTTGTGTCATATCCTGCCCGAGCGGAGGGGTTGGGTAAATAGGATCTTATCATTTCTCCTCACATGCCTTTTAATAGAAAAACTCAAAAAACAGTCTCTGTCTGAAGAAGTTCGAGATTAAATAAAGCCAAGGTGTTTGATTCATCTAACTTTCCGCATATTTCTATCATACTGTCAGATTCACTACAAATTTATCTTTTCAACATATATATATATATATATATATATATATATATATAATTGGAAAAACTCAATAAACCGCTTGATCATTATAGATTTACTTCAACTGGCCACTCCATAAGAGAAACCAACCTCTTCACTCAATGTAGAGAAACATTTTTTATTTCGAATAATAAAAATATTCTTTCAATGGATCCTTACTCGTTAATATAAAAACAAATAAAATAAATAAAGAGTGGGGGCAAAAGATGGGCCATATATATATATATATATATATATATATATATATATATATATATATATAGTATTATTTGGTCCAGTTAAACCGGAGTTGGGAGTAATTCCATCAGGACAAAAAACCCATTCAAAAGTGAACATCTAAATTTTCCTGGTAAAGAGCTCAATGTAACTGACATTACAGAGCAATAATTTCTTTAAGAAAAAACAAAAACCGGTCACATTAGGATTATAAATTCATTTCCATCCTGTTATGGGTTTTGATATAAATCAAAAACACCAAAAGAATAACAGGACATCTTCAGATCTAATAGATAAAATATTTATCTGGAAATAAATTTATAATCCTAATGTGACCGGTTTTTGTTTTTTCTTAAAGATATATATATATATATATATATATATATATATATATATATATATATATATATATATATATATATATATATTAGGTTGTTCGGAAAGTACGTTTTATCAGAGAGGACATGAAAACAAATGTACGTTAAATGCATTTTGATTTTGTCATGTAATCACCTTCATTTTCAACGATTGTGAACGAAGAAATGGTGTTAGTGAAATTGATACAATCTTGGCAAATAAAGAGAAGTAGGATATAATACGTAAAATGTTTATGCGAATTGCAAGACTTAAATTCATTGTCTAAACTAACGTTGATAATAATATATGAAACCTATTTTGGTACAAAAATCATTGAATGCATTTTCTAAAATTCAAAAAGAAAAGAAAAGTTTTTCTTTATTTACAGAAAATAAGTGGAACAAATGA
>OY757917.1:3570313-3572813 GCA_963585895.1 Sepioteuthis lessoniana
AGTTTCTGGATCATTTAGAGCAATTATCGGATATTTTACACCTAGCCGAAGACCTGATTGGGTGGGATCGCCACTTGTAATGTGTCATTCATATACGATCAGTTGAAAACATACGGGTCATTTATATAAATGAACGTTCTGTTCTGACTGAAAAGATCCGGATCCATTCTGTAACGTTAACAAGGCATATAATATTTTCATTAAAGAAAATATTTAAGGAGAAATATATTTCAAACAAACTATTTGATAAAGATATTGAATTCTAGAATAGACTTTTCACAGGATATGAGAGGGCTTTACAAAAAAATTACTTAAGAATAAAAACGGTAAATTTAGAAAAGAAAAATAATGAAAAAAATAAAATTAAAATGAAATATCTAAAATTTTAATTTTTATTCGTGGGAACAGATTTTTAATGAAAAATCCGACTCTGACCCAAAAGATCCAAAAACTTCCCTTTAATCAGTTTTAATATTGCTAGATGTTTGTTGTTGTTGGTGTTCTTAGATGGTTCAATATTTCATTTAGAATAATTTTTCTGTATTTTGGAAACAATCTTTAAACCGAAAACGTTAACAAAAACACATCATCTCTCATCATACATAGAAAAGATGTCGGCAATATTCAATTGATTTATTTGGGAGTGAATGGAAATTAAATTTGTTTCCAAGGAGTGAATCAAGCCCTTAAATACATCATTTCTTGCATAAAATTTGAAACTAAGAAAACGACTTCCAAATATTTACACTCTGTGGTACACTCAGCCGCAAAAGTTCAGGTAATTTTGTGATGGAATTTTAAGAAAATCTTAGAAGTGTCTTTCAATGTTTCTCAGCTCTTTATTGCTTGTGCGCTCAGTAGAACACATTAAGATTTTATGGATGCGACACAAATTCAATTTTTAAACGAAATAAAGATGATTTGGAATCAGAAATTTTCCTTCTCCTAGATCAGTTGCTGCACCAATATGATTGACTGATTGATTTTAACGACATGTCAACCTGGGTACTTTCTTTTTAGAAGTTATGGAATCGGGTATATATTTTCATGTAATTATTTCTATATAAAACTAATAATTTGCATACAGTTATATGGTTTCAAGTAACAAATAATAATCCTAAGTAAACAATTCTAGTTTCAAGTAACGATTCTTAATACAAATGATTTACAGTTATATGGTATCAAATATTCATATCAAATACGAATATATTTTTAAACAGATCTATTTGACCCATAGACGGGACTCTATCAGGTACTGTCACTTCAAGTCAGAGTGAACTGGGAAGTAATGACAAGGAAGGAGTACACCGCACTCAACAGGTATCTGGAAATGGAGCCTCACCATTAGGTGCAGTTTAGTGTTATTCCTAGAATATATCTCTTTTTTGGGGATCTTAAAATTGTACAAGGGGTTACAGTCAGTGAATTCTAAAATCCTGCCGATTGGGCAAATACCAAGAACGAGGAGCCATAACTATAGGCCGGGTGGATTGAAGCCTTTCCCCAAAGGGCATTAGCACTAAAGGAAGCACAAATAGCCTTGTCCAGGGTTTGAATTCCGTTTACCGAGTTCGTTTTCCCTAGGACGATAACCGTTGTGCCAGGTGAGCCTTTTTTGTTAACCATCACACAACAGCAGATGTTATGGGGTGGGTTGACTTTGGTCGGTTTGGCGATACCACACCTATTTAATTGGATCTGGTCTCAGAGGAAGTCTTTGACACAAATCAATGTACAGCTAATAAATCTATATCGAAGATCCAAAAATCGCCACAAATGGTGAAACTGATCGATCAGTACAAGTTTCGATACCCCCTAAAGACATAGTAATTCAATGATATGCCCCAAGGTCAAAGACTGTGACATTCAGTCGATTTTATCGTGTTTATGTCTGCAATGAAGAAGAGCATAAAGAAAAGCCTCTCATTTAAAATTTAAAAAGAAATTGCAAATAAAAGGCTATTTTTTATACTTTTGGTTTGCTTTCTTTTATGGCATATCAACTTTCGTGGGTAATTTAATGCCAAAGCCATCCTTGTAAAAGAACAGTACTGATACTACTTAACCAGGAGGTGGAGGGGGGGCTAAAGGCTTTCACACCTTTTCCGAGGGGCATTAGCCCGAAAGTGAACGTAATAGGGCAACTGGAGTTTGAACTCACATCGAGGCCAGCAAGTTTCCCACTACACCACAGGAACTTCTCTTTTTATACTTCTAGTCAAGTGTATCAAATATGCTGGATGAAAAAAAAAAGTCACTGTTTTAATTTTAAAAGATGAAACGAATCCTGGCTTATTTGGTTAATATCGTAAAGCATTTGAGCAGTTTAAACTAAATCTTATTTTCTATGGTGAGTGTTCAAACTTGCATAAAGACCTGCTTTTTAAATGCTGATTTTCACAACAGGTTCTATCCCATTCGATAGATGGACGTAATAAAATACTCCTCCTCAAACTTCAGAAATTTATTAGCCTTGTGCCAGACTAAAGTAAGCTTCATT
>OY757917.1:3577813-3582813 GCA_963585895.1 Sepioteuthis lessoniana
CGGCCTTCATCAGGTATTTCATGTTGAACGCGGGAGGCTACAAAAAACTTCAAGCCAAACCCTTTATTTAATCCCAGGGGATAGATTGTTCGAATTTTGTTGATCATAACTAGGTACAAGTGTTCAGTATTCCTTGTTATTTACTTGTCGTTGGGATCGAACCTGCAACCTATAGATGTTTTCTCCTAGAAGCACTTTTCAACCAAACGCCTGTATCCGTTGCACCATATGTCCAACAATTTTCATAAATAAAATTGTTCATCTTGGTTTTCTGGTCACCAAGGACCCTTGCCAAAGCAGATTTGGTTGCTGAGTCCATTTTGTTGTTTCCTTTGAATCTAAAGATTCTAAATTTGGATCCAACATTGTTCAATCCTTTTAGAGTTGCCCAGAAAGCCAACACAATTGAGTCGCTTCATAACTAAGACGTTCTCTATTTTCTATTTTTCAAGAGCGGAAAAACCGAAAAGGACACCCAAAAAAACTCTATCATCTGATCTTAAAAATGTTGTTTAATGACAAATTTGGTGTTAACAAATAAGAAGATAATTTTTATCCAAGGTTCTAAAAATAGGAACCTTTTTCAAATCAAAGTCTAAACCAATAGCGACTCTTGCTCATCAATTTTATTCAGCCTAATATTTTTTAACATGAATTACTATATGTATGATTTAAAATATAAGAAGAATATTAGCATTCAATTGTTTTGTTTTTCTAAATACAATTTATCAAATCTCCGCGATTGTGCAGGTTTGCATTGCTGATACTTGACAACTGACCATTCAACAAAAACCAAAACGATATTTTCTCTTTATCTTGTATTAACGAAAGTCTTTAATTGAGGTTAAATAGCCTTATTCTGTCCATAATGTTCATATAAATTCTTGACCTCAGATAAAATCCCTTCTTCAATGTATTTCTGTACTAACTTCATACAAACCAGTTAGAAAAAAATGAAAGAAATAAATTAAAAAAATAAACAAAACGCTCTGTAATAGAAGAATTTTTATTCGTAATTTTCTTTGATTCGTAGGTTTCAGCTTTTAAAAAGGTTGAAAAGAAAACAGTTGTATTTCCATTCCTGGTTACTTTATATTGGGGATATTCTGCTATTCGGCCAGCCCTGCTGAGTTCAGAGTTGAATCCAGACACAGACGATAGCTGCTAGCTTTTGTACTGTAAAGCTGGTAAAATATAGAAAGTTGAAATATGAAAACAAAATCAATAGTAATAATGATGATGATAATAACAATAATAATAATAATAATAATAAAGAACTCGTTTTAATCCTCGAAGAATTATTATTATTATTATTATTATTATTATTTAGGGGTAGTTTTATGGAGTTGACTGTTTTCAGCATAAAATGTGACAGGTTATATTGGGTTATATGCTACAGATTACAAGTAACAATATAATCTCAAGTATGAGATTGATGCAAAATTTTCAGGGTGTTTTTTAAATTAATTCTGTTCTTCCTAAAATATCATAGCATCATTATTTAGTCATCAACAGTACTTCGTTGGAAGATAAAGTTTGGGTCGCATCCTGCTCGTAACAAAGGGGTTAGGTAAATACTGCTTTAAAATTTTTGGCATTTTACAATCTTATGGAATTCATACAAAGTTTCCACCTGTTCAGATAGAATTTTTCGTTCTTTCTACGAGCATCTGAAACTGATGAGTCTGGAGAATAGGTCACGTATAGAAGAACTTCAAGTACAATCTCCATAATATTTGGCAGCGTCAAATTATCAATTTACAATGCGTATTGTTATGCCACAATAATCAGAAGTAAATTTTGTCTTGAAAGATGTCTTTCTTTTTCCAATGCGTCTTTCAAACAGGCCAATTGCTCACTGTACCTTTGCACAATTAATTGATATCCAATTTTCAGTAATTCATAATGAAAATGTGAAATTTATGCTCCGAAAGCATATAGGATTGAGCTTAGAGCCTAAAATGAAAACTATGTACTCTGTGTATACATGTTTGAAATTCCAGCATTGAAACTTTTATATAAACCCAATTCTTACCCCTTTTAGGTAAGGTGCAGATGCTGTCAGAAGGGGATATCCGAGGAAGTAAGCCGCTATTCCCCAATATGGATTTAATTGCCAGAGAAAATCTTGAGTAAATATGACTTTCCTTTTCGAACAAGAAGAAAAAGACAACATTGATCGATGTCTTTTCCTAAATCCATATTTAACCTATTTTCTGACATTTTTATAATGTGTAGACACTTTTTAGATTTTGTTAACATTTTGCAAAAGATGACGCAAGAAACTTTTATATCACCCTAATAATAGAACGCAAGTTGCAAGTTGCTTATTTTGCATTCATAGAAAAAAAAAATTGATAAAAAAAAGAAAAAGAAATTTTTAAAGATTTTTTTCAAATCAGCTACTTTCCATTTTCATCTCACATTGACAGGTTCCTTACGGTATCTTCCCAATAATTTATTAGATTTTATGTTTTTATTGCCCTAGCCTTATGTATATGTGTTGGTTGGTCGTTGTTTGGTTAGTTTTATAGAAATCTTCATTGTATTATTTTATGGTGAAATCAGTTTAACAATAATCGTGTTTATTTCTATAAAGTTCGAAAATGTATCTTCACAATCATCTTAGGCAGGTAAACCTTTCATGTTTACATGCAATATACACATTTTCAGATTTAATGAATTAATAAAGTTCACAATCATTTTAAACGTTATCTCGAATAGATTTGTTTGACCCATTAATTGGACCCTAACCGGTACTCATGGTCCCACAGAAGCTGGGTGTAATGACAACGAAGATCTAAACGCCACATTCCTTCCAGCTCCAGAACTGATGCGTCACCACTGAAAGCAATTTAACCTCATACCTAGTACACTATATATATATATATATATATATATATATATATATATATATATATATATGTGTGTGTGTGTGTGTGTGTGTGTGTGTGTGTGTGTGTGTGGTAGTTCAATAAGTCCGTAAGCAGAAACGATTTTTTAACAGATTTAATACCCGAAATGTTGACAGTATAATAATCGTCTATATGATTAATATTTACCATTGAATTAGGTGCATTTATAAGGAAGGAAATTATGTCAAAATATATGTTGTGTATAAAATAAGGGATTTTCTTCCTTGTGCTACGAATATCCTGATATTCCTTCTGATATTTAAGAATCGTCCAACGATCGCATAGGTAATAAACTGACAGTTACCAAGCTCCGTTGATTCCTTATCAAAGATATTCTCAATTATATATATATATATATATATATATATATATATATATATATATATAAATCAGAAATTTATAGAAAGAGAGTGTTGTGTCATTCGTTTAATCCAGAACAGCTTACATACCTTGAAAATCAGTATTATAAAATCCCTGAGTTTTACCTAGGGTCAAAACACCGACGACAACTTCAGATATAGGTAAATTCTAATATATTACCAAAATATATAAAAAAGATTAATGCCTCTAATTCCTATATTTTTTTTATTATATCATCTCCACACCGTGGGTCGATGCATTGTTCATTATCACAATTACATTATTAGCAATTTCGTCCTTATAGATTTTTATTCAAACTTTAACGTCATAACTTTTTTCTATCACACTATTTTGGGTTGAAATACTTTTCACCCACTTGAGCAAATAGCTCAAAATTATATATATATATATATATATATATATACGTTACAATAATCCAAAAAGAAATGAAAAATCTTTTTGAAGTGAAATTTGATTATGGTTGATATTCTAATTTATATAAATGCAAAAGCCGAAAGTTATTTACTGGATTTTACACGCTGTCAAAATCAAATACATTGAAAAGTCAGAATAGCCATTCTACTTTAGATTAAACAGCTGCAAACACGGAATAAAATCTGTGCATTACAATAAAATAATACTTGAAGAACATCCTTTCCGCTCAAACGTTCAAGATTTTAAGAAATGCCCAGTTCACCATGATAGAAAGAATTTTTCAAAAGAAGCAAAAAATGAAAACAAAATACATCGGGCAATATCTTGACAATAATAGAAACGCATAAAGATAAATGGATAAAATGTCTGTTAACACTGACCCCAAATGGACTTAACATAAAATTAAGCCATCCTCAAAGTTTTGCTTTCAAATAGAATGGATAGATAAAGGCTGTCGTATTGATATCTAAATAAATAAATGCCTAAATTAAATATCTGGCCAAAACTTTTAGGGATTATTTGAAAAACACTTCTATGCTTAACCAACATCTTTCCCGTGTAGATCACACGGCCGGCTGTTTACGTGAGTAGAGACCATAAAATGATCAAAATACTTGGTTACCGAAGAATAATTTTTATTCAACGAATAGATATTGAGGCAGAAGTTCGTTTTTTGTCTTTTTTTAAAAATAATATTAAAATTTTCCTTTCTTCACAAAAATTTCTCACGATGATGGAAGGTCGAAAATATTTGAGAACATTCAAAAAATAAATTACACAAAAGAAATATAACTATTTGTCTTATCATTTCTGTTCATCTATCTCTCTCTCTCACACACACTCTCTCTCACACTCTTTATTTATATATATATATATATATATATATATATATGTCTGTGTGTGTGTGTGTGTGTGTGTGTGTGTGCGCGCGCGGAGTGAACAAAATTTCAGAGATTTTCTCTGATCAAACGTACTTGGCTAGTGTGATTTCATATATATATATATATATATATATATATATATATATGTGTGTGTGTGTGTGTGTGTGTGTGTGTGTGTGTGTGTGCGTGCGCGTGAGTGCGCGTGGAAGAAGGGGTGGGTTAATAAATCCATTGCGTTATTATTAAACGAATTTTGGTGTAAAAGTTTCACTGTATAATGTTCACCTTATGTAATTAACACTCACCACAAATTCTAGTGCGTTGATAAGGAAAGAGATTATGTTTAAAAGTAAATATTTCACTCGCTACTGAATTAATGTGATGACAAGGAAGGAGACTATGTTGAAAA
>OY757917.1:3587813-3890313 GCA_963585895.1 Sepioteuthis lessoniana
CGACTTTGTTTATTTTTAAGACGAACTCTTTTGTTGTGGTTCATGTCTTCTTGCTTCAATGGGATGCGATTATGTAGTTTATCATTTGTCAGGGTTCGAACGTGGGTCTCTTTGTAACTGGTACCCGGTAAAACTGTGGACGGCGAAAGCTTATTTTTTATTGAAACTTTATCACCTATATTGTCAGATATCTTATCATGGCTTGATTTATTGCTGTTTTCGATATTGTAGCTTAAGATTTTATTATGTATCGTTTCGTCGAAGCTAAATGGTTTCTTGAAAGAAACATTATGTCTGTCGTATGATGAATTATTATCTATAGATTCTTGTTCATCATCTTTCATGTAATCCTTTTTATCTATTGTAGCTATGTGAGTATAATTTCCTTCTTCACTATGATGTAAAGCTTCATTAGGGTGGAGAGTTTTGTTATATATATAGCTACTACTATAAGTTCCTTTCTGAAAGGAAATATTTTGAAGATTTTTATCCAAAGATTTGTCTCCATCAAATTTACTAGGTAATGCTGCTGGGTCATCTCCATACATGAAATCGAGTGATGAGGTTGTTTTATTTTTTGCTATCTGGGATGAAAGAGAAGGGTTTCTTTTGAGGGTCCCTAACTGCGTTACAAACTCATGCAAATTAAATCCTTCTTTAAGAGGCCGCTCTTTTTGTCGATACTCGTTGGAAGTTGATGTATTTTTCACTGAGAAAGAGTTGTGGTTAACGATCTTTTGATGCTTTGAGCTTAATTTGGTGTATTCTGAAAGATTGTAATGTTTCAGTTTATAATTGTTAGCTTTGATTTGGTTTAATGGATTCATGAAAAGTTTCGTATTATTATTTTGTAAATTTTTAGGGAGTAGCGGCTTTGTTTGATGTTGGGCATTAGTATAAATTGCAGTTTGATCCCTAGTTAAGTTATTATTATTATTATTCAGCTTTATATTTTTACTATCTACATCTTTGATAGTCTCTGAGTTGCTACACTTAGTACTGTTATTTGTATTGGTAAAAAAAGTCACTATTTTATCATCAGTATCATTAGTGTTGTTGTTGGTAGATTGGATTTTAAGTGAAACAAAATGACTGTTGTTTATTTTATGAACAAGAGGTTGCTCCTTACCGTAAGTTGTTCTGTTGTTACGATCTGATTTACAATCTGGGTCATTTTCAGGCACATTGCTGGAAGGTATTACCTTAAAACCGCGAGTCGATTGGTCAACATTGGTAACTTTATTATTGTCGTTTAATTCAAATTGTTTTACTGTTTGGTTGTTACTATTTTGATTAAGTGGCATTTCGTTTGGTAGTTTAATTTTTTCTGGAATTGGTTTCGTTGTAGAATCGGAAAAATTGTTTTGTTGAAATAGTTTAATGTAACTTGGTTCCTGGTTTGACTTTGTGTTATTTTTAATCTCAAAAAAACGAGTTTCATTTTTATCAGGAAGCGTGGAGTTATCTGATATAATTTTTGCGCTAGAATAAAGGGTACGGTGGGGCACTGGACCGTGGAAAAGAACCGACCCATTTCGTGAGGCCTTATTACTGGCTACTGACAGACGAGGCATTTCAGCTTCATACTGAGCCATGTTTGGTAATTCATTCTTTGTTAAGGACTTTGAATTAAGTGATAACCCAGTGTCGTTATTTGTTTTATCAAAATTGGGAAGTATATTGCGGTGAATTTTAGTTGGTGATTTGTTATTAAAAGGGCGGGAATCGAGGCGATTTAATTGTTTTTTTTCTTTTAAAAAGTGTTTTTTGTTTGACATCCTCTCGTTTGGTGATGCTTCGTTCATATATTGAGCATTAGCAAAGAAATTTGTAGTTTTATTTGGTGTTAATTCACTATTTTCTTTCTTTTCTAATTCGTCATTTTGAATTTTGTTGTCGATGGAATTTTCACTCTCAGCCAACGCAGATTCCAACTTTAAATGTTTATCAGAAGATGCAAGGGTTTTTAAAAGTAATGTGCTTCTTGGTGTGACATGATCTTCGTCGTTAAAGCTTTTATTCATTTTGATGCTCTTAAAAGAACCGATAGGTAGTGATATTGTACTTCGTGAATCGTTGACATGAATTATTTTATTGTGTTCTAATTTATTAAAGTCAAACAAAACAGTATCTTTCTTACTATCTTTTCTATCAGCTTCAGTGGTGTTTGTAGGGTTAGAATTTTTTACAAAATCTTTACTATTCCCATCATTATTGTCGTTACTCTGTGAGTTTTTGTCAAAATAATTTACTGATTGATAAAGATGCTTGTTCTCTAACGACAAACTGTTATTGCTTGGTTTTCTTTTCAAGGGTAAAGCAACGGGTTTGTAATTCTTCAAGAACTGTTCACCTTTATCAGACCGCTGTTTGTTTTCCGTGTGTGATAGTTTGTTGTCGGTAGAAAATGAAGACTTTGAAAAATCGCTAAGATGAAGTTTATTGTCAGAATCTTGCTGAGATTTCTTAAAAGGCTCAACGTTTTGTTCAAATAAAACTCCGTTTCTTTCGGAATAATTATTGCTTCCTCCATTTTTGTTAGGATTCGAAACCTTATGGCCAGGTAATTTTCTCCTCAACGTCTTCTTGTCACCTGTGACGTCATTATGTCTTATGACGTCACCAGAAAACAAATATTTGTTTTGATTGGTTTCTTTCTTCTTGTGCATCTTTCCAAGTTTGTTGTTGTACTGTTGCGTATCTAAACTTGTTGCATGATTATTTTTTTTCGATTTTTTATCAATCGTCTTATCTGTGGTTTGAGAATTTTGACAAAGATGCCCTGCTTCGAAGGATGTTTCCTTTTGGTCAGGCAAAGTCTTCTTCCTGGATTTTAATTCCTTGTTGGTAACAGTAACATTTTTTGATTTGTCCTTGAGTTTTTTGGGGAAATAACGAGACGGGAGGGCAAAGCTTATCTCCGATTTAATCACCGGAGAATCGGAATAGACAATTTCAGATTTTACCGACAAAGTACCGGCGAATTGTTTGGACTTTTCCTTCGCTGATGAATTCTTCTGCAATGTTGTAGCATTGTTACTTTTCGGTGTTTCCAATTTCTTAAAATTTCTCTTTGGAGACCGTCTAACAATTTTCTTTTGCATCCTGTCGCTGTCTCGGCGTCTTTTAAACAGTTTTTCTTCTTCAAAAAGAACTTCGGCTGCAGGATCAAATGGGCTCTTTTTCTGATTGGACACCATATAAACAGGTTTACTATCATTATTATTCGTAGTAGTTTTAATTTTTGTAGTAATATTGGTAATCAGGAATTTGGGCTTTCTTGGAGGATTCCAGTATAGTTTTTGATTACTCAAATCTCTTTTCCAAATAGTTTTCCAAGATTCTTTTGTTTTGGAATTAGCATTGTTTTTGCTTTTGGTTCCTTGTATTGGAAACGAATCTTCATAAATTGGTGATACCGATTTGTCATTAGAACGGTTCCGATTGAAATGTTTTTTTTGTGTTGGTTTTTCCGGTTTGTGGACAGACAAAAATCCTTTGACCGCCCAAATAAAACTCGGACGTTCTGACCTTTTTATCTGAAACAAAGTCGGATTTGAAGTAACCAGAATAATGGTTGGAAGAAAGGCAAGCAAGAGGCCAACAAAAACTTTCATGAAACTGTCGGACATGACGAAATAGGAAGCAGACGTCAGAAGGGGAAATTATCAGTCCTCACCAACAGATTGCAAGTAACAACTGCCTTTCTATTAACTCACCTTTATAAATTACATTATGGGTTTTTCTTTCTTTCCTTGATTTTTCTAATTGTTCTGTTCGTCGACTCTTTGAAAATAATTGATAAAGGTAGTCAGCTAAAACAAATAGAAAAGAAAAAAATCGATACTCCAAATTTAAAACGAGATAGGTCTGACCTGCTAGCTTCAATTAGTGCTTTACTGTCAGCGGGCGATACATTGTCATGACAGGAAGCTATTCACATGCAGAAACCAGGCAGTTAACCTAGCCTTATTTGAACTTTTTGGGAATGTAAACGTCTCTGCTAATATTGACTCAATTTCAACGTGTCAACTCGTCGACTAACTCATTTATTAAAGCAATTTTGACAGAAATTAAATAAAGTCAAAAAATATTTAAATCTTTGTTACGTTTGACAAAATAATTCGAAAGTGATTATAAGCTTTTTAGTATAATGATTGGGATTGTAATTTCGAATTGCATTACAAATATTTTCTGATCTGGCCTCACTGGCTCGGTAAGAAGAAAGGTGGGTGGAGATGTTTGAGATTTTCGGCTGAGTAGATGAATTGTTAGACGCTATATTCCCTGAGATGATACACTACATAAAGATAGTAAATCTATCTATCTATCTATCTATCTATCTTCTGTCTGTCTGTATATCTCATTATATATATACATACATATATATATATATATATATATATATATATATATATACAGTAGGTATCATACAATAACTGATGTTTATATAACAGCATTGCTTCTAACAAAGCCTTCATCGGATGATGATTGGTTTCAGGCATGGTTTCGGGGCCGAAGAATCATTACCACTAGCCCAGAGTGCCCCAGCAGTATCTCACGACACCACCAGACTTTGTCAGATTGTTGTCGCTCTATGGGATTGCCAGATCCACGCTGATGCAGAACCTTATCTTGGATCTTTTCCATGTGTTTCCTCTTGTCTGATGGAGGAAGTCCAAGATTAGTCAAGAAAACGGAGGTTGAGTTGGCAATAAAACCTCTGCATCCGACTTCGATAGGAAATGAATTTGTTAACCAGCCATTTCTGACACATTGTTCACGCAGATCCTCATATTTTTCCAACTTACGCTGATGTGCCCAGTCGATATTTTCTTCAAAAGGGACCGTTAACTCAATAACGAAAACTTTCTTTGCTTTAACGGACCAAATGACAACATCTGGACGCTTTGTTGTTAACGCTGTTTCAGTTGGAAATATGAAGTTATGTTTTAAATCGATTGCGACGTGCCAGTCCGTGCAGCCCGCAAGCAATGATGGTTTACGCATATTTTTACGTGCAATTTTCAAAATATTTCCTTCTTTAACGAACTGAATTGCTCTGTTGTTGATAATATTTAGAGCTTTATTGGCAGTCTCACAACTTGTTTTTGAAACCCCTGAAAAAATCTCCAGGACTTTGTTATGTCTCCAAGTATTGCTTCTTAGAGCGTACTAACATCCAGTGAGAATATGTTTAAGGCTCGTAGTTTTCCCACTTGCTCTGCGCCGGTCGGATGTAGTTAACCTCTAAGCATGAAGGTTGACTGGTGTTGGTAAGACGTCGTAGACTGCTTTTATGAGGAAACTTAATTTCTTTAGTTATATATATATATATATATATATATATATTCATGTTTATATATATATATATATATATATATATATATATATATATATATATATATATATATATATATCACCATTCCTTTTGTATTTGTCTTAAGAGATAACATTAGATTTCATATAACGGTCTTTCATGTTTCATCTCGATATATTTTTCAAGTTTTGTTTTACTTATTTTTTCATTTATTTTCTGAATTCTTCCTGTTATTCTTTCTGGTAGTGAAACCGAAGAGAAATTACTGCCTGGCGTGTGTAGGGGCTGTGTGTCTTAATCTGTATGTTTCTTGTAATGATTTACCAAATTCCACAATGGTGACAGGATGTGATACAAGGTCGTAAGCATTCTCCCAGGAAGTAACTCTCCAATGTAAGCAGCAAAAGAAATTGTCCTAGTTCCGTCAGCATTGCTCATTTAGGGGCTCATCAAGCATCAGATAATAAAACTAACCATACCTTTTTTAAAAGAAGGAGTAGTGTTATTAAATATATATATATATATATATATATATATATATATATCATCAGCCATTTTCTTCGTCCACTGTTGAACTCGGACCTTCCCTAATATCAGTTACCCAACCCCTCCCGCCACGAACAGGATGCAAGAAGTAATAGAAGTTACCTTGCCATGTAGGACCACGATGTGTTAACAAGGGGTTTGAATTTAAATTCAGTGTTTTCCTTCGTCCGGGTTGGTTACCCTTACTGGTTAGAAAATTCAGTCTGTCCTGCCTTTTCCCGACGGCATTTATGCGAAGTGAAGGCAGATAGCCTTGGCCAAAACTTGAACCCTAACCCTGCCTGCCGATATGATTTTCCGTGCTGACAATTTGTTGTTTTTTGCCCAAACCATCTTATTTCGGCTATATGGGTCTTTAGCTAGATTTTCGTTTTTAAATCCAATAAAAATATTCTGGCTCATAATCATATATTGTGAATTATGAAATGTACTTTGACTAACTTTGAGTGCACTTAAAGATTTATATTTTTATTTTCCCAATATACCAACTTAGTATATACATAAGCCTAGTTTTTAATTAGCATCAGGCTAGAGACGTGCTCCGTGAATAAATGTCAACATTCAACAGCTGTTAATTCATCTTATATCAGTACAAACAATCATATGAGCTTCATATGAATTAAAAAATTCAGTGAGTAAATATCTGAACCGTTTTAATCATTTTGCCACGTTTATGATTTCGGTGATACCACACAACAAGCCAGACTCGGCATAAAATTTCTGAAAGAGATTTACAGTATTAAATTGGTTGATGATAAATTTGTTGGTTGGTTGGTTGGTTGGTTGATTGGTTTTACGGCAACTCTTTCTGGGCAATATAATGCTGAATTCAGTCTTTTACTTTTGCAAGGAATTATATGGTTGCAATTTACTAACAGTAATCATATGTGAACGATTATATCAACAAATAACGATTCTTAAGAATAATTTGCACACAACAAAATGGTTTCAAGTATTCCAATCAAAAATACATCATTTGTAAGCAATTAATTATTTTCAAATAACTGTATTATTTAATGATTGTAATCCTTATTTGCATGGTGTTATATAGTATGATTATCAGAAACACTATAAATCGTGTATTTGTTCAAATACTTATGAGATGCTGTACATATTGTGCATTTATTTAAATGCATATGAGAAATATAAATTGTGTATTTGTTTAAATACTTATGAGAAGTAGAATAAAGCTGGATAAAGATTGTAAGACAAGCTAGAATAATATTTTTCCGTTCACTTTTACATCATTCTGTTCGAGTTCCAAACCTAGTTCATGATCATCAGAATATGATGATTATAAAAAAAAAACTGCCTTAGAAAATCTAAAAAATTCTATGAATAATGGACCCTACGACATAACATATTCAAGTGTTAAATAAAGTTATATATATATATATATATATATATATATATATATATATATATATATATATAGCTTTATTTTTATATCAGCAACATGGCGCCTGCATGCCTTAACCACATTACGCATGGCGTCTGCTTACAAATGAAACGCTGTTAGGAAGAATGCTCCGATTTAATCTTAAATGTTGCATATACACACACACACACACACACACACACACACACACACACACACATATATATATATATATATATATATATATATATAATAAAGTTATTATACTCTTGTCGAGCAATCTTTAAAATAAAGTTTGCAAGATTATTTTTTGGGGGTTGCTGTTAAGTCCATTTGGAAACTGCTTTTTAAGACGTAGGATTTACTAATCTTTGAGTATTTCTAGCATCACTCAGGTGGTATCTAGGACATTTTTATTTTCAATTCTTTCTTAAAGGATAAATTTTCCATTTCTGCTAAACTCGTTATCAACTAAGCGGAAATGTGGATCTATAATGAGCGGTTTCATCTATTGATTTTATTCCATATCTATATATGTTTAGTCGAAAATAAAATGAACATTCTGATTTTCCCGTTCACTGTTTTAAGCAACATGTGCATTCGAGTAGATAAATGACATTTCTGATTCTGAAATTAGAACTGTTGCAAATTTGAAGTTTTCTTATTTATGAAACAAGTGAATGAATTGCTCGATCGAACGTTCAGTTCAGTTTAGTCAATCCATTGTGGCTTATTTTATACCGAAATTTCATTCATTTCTAAATGTTTCAATATAATTATAACTATTTAGGTTTTCACCGATAAATAACTAGATTTTTTCCTATCTAATACAAATTGTACAGAATTGTATGGTTTCAAGTATTCCAATCTAATACTAATTACGATATGGTTTCAAATAATTATTTCTATTTAATTATAGTCATTTGGTTGTACACAGTTATGTGGTTTCAAGTATTCCTATTTGATACAAATGATTTGCATACAATTATATGGTTCCAAGTATTCCAAGCAATTTTCTTGTTTTAAGTAACAAATTATAAACCTTTGTAGATAATTATAGATTCAACTACATGTCGATAATTATATTGTCTCATGTATTCCGCTCTAATACAAATAATTTTCTGACAAATCTATTTGGTCCATGGATGGCACACAACAGGTACAACTACTTCAGCTCAGAGTGGACCTGAGAGTAATGGAAATCAAGAGCTGCTTCACACTCTCTAGATCTCCAGAACTGGAGCCTCACCTCTAGATACAATTTAGTGTCATACCAAGGACGCTCGACAAAGCGGAAATTGATAATGAGACAAACAGTAAGAAGATAGACGGATTATATGCTTAATATATTACGTAACATTTTGGGAGATATGAGTTCATGCATTTCCTAAATCAGATGTTGCAAAGTGAACAAAAAATTACCTAAGCCGGAATTTGAAGACGCTTAGTTGATTTCAGTTTTCCATGCGGTTAGCCGTCAGACTTAATACCGCGTCGACTTTTATTGATTCTGCCCAGCAACGTCTTCAGGTAATGTCAAGTGTTTAGAGAAAAAGTATTGATTATTTTTTTGCCGGCATTTATCTTTCCAAATTTTCTAGGATATAATTCAAGTCTTGCCAACTCCGTTTCTCAAATGTTTACTGATCTGGCCAGAGTCCATGGCCGGTAGAAGCAGTTCGTTTATTGTACTTTCTGTGCTAAAGCACTTCACTCATAAGAAATGCTCATCACGTTGAGAGAACGCTCACAGTTGGCGCACAAAGAAGAAACTGCAAAGGAGGTTGGGTCTATTGAATTAGACCAACATACAAAGAATTGTTCATACAAACCTTCATTTTAGTGCAATCGCCATAAAAATAAATCTGTAAATGCGTGTTCATACATCTAAAAAGGTTTTCAAACATATCTGCATCAGTTCTTCTTGATATTCCGACTTAGATGAATATAAAGACTTCGTTATCTATTCACTCTTTGTTATATGTTGTCAAATCGATCTATTTATCTCAATCAGTTCAAATCGATCTATTTTAGTCTATTCAGTATATATCTCTCTCGCGCTATATATATATATATATATATATATATATATATCAGTCTGTTCATTATCTATTTATCTATCCATCTATCTATCTATCTATCTCAGTCTGTTCAAATCGATCTCTTCGACAGATTCATTTTCGCTTTGTATCTCTCTCACCAAATTATCTTCCTGTCACGACGCCTTTGGTAATCTCCAAGGGAAATTAGTTCTTTTAATGAACCTCTTTAAAGACAGGCATAAAGGGTATTTCGGCAGTTCAGTAATTGCAACAGTGCTTGTTCGAGTCATTCGTTTGTTTCTCCGAAAGGAACTTAGTTTATAAGACTTCTTTCCAATCTCTTCGTAGATACATCATCTATACATTTTTTCGAATGAGTATCTGCTATTGGGGATTATTTCACTGGTCAACAGATTAAGAATATACAAATTACTTAAATATCATTTGCACCAATTTGGTTATGTTAGTCACTTTAATGTGTAGCTTTCACATTGATTTAAAGAAATATTTTCATTTCCGGAAATAACTAAAATGTTGGCTGGTTGTTTTACGATATGTCAACCTTTCTCCAGTTAATTCATGCCAATTTCAGTTTCTTAATTAAGTTCTCCAATTATATGCAATAAGAACATTTCCATTCACTATCATTTCAAACAGATAAACAATTTTCTTCTTCATTGGTCCAAAAAGACCATTGGTTGAAAGGTTCATATAATGACGTAATATTTACTGTTGATGACGTTTGTGACCAATAGGACCCAAGCATTAAAACATCGATGGAAGAAATATATTGACTGCAATTTTTTCACATTCCATAAGAGTATCTTAATCAGCCATAGAACTTTTCAGTCGACTCTCGTATTCTTACTGACATTTGACCAGGGTCAAATCTAAAAAAAAAAAATCAATAATGTTTATAACAATAATGAACTTCTCATTAACAAATGTTGAACAAATTGATACAAGAAAAACAAATCAAGAAAATGGTAAGTAAAACAAGAAAATTTGACATTGATTTATGCAAAGACTAATGACACAACACTAATGTTTTATTAAATGAGTTCGGACAGCCGCGAAGATTTATAAGGGGACAGTAATTTGCATAAGGGTATAATTTTGGGGCGATAAAAAGCATATAAATGTTTAAGGTGAGCCTTTGCACAAAAAGGTTGGGAAACGCTTTTATTTTGAAGAAAAGTAACTTCTTGTAAAAAAGATTGTTTGAGGTGTATTTGATTATGGACAGTGCAGTATCTACAAAAGTCGGTTTATCCTACAAAAGATCGAAAGGAAATGTTCTAAAGATTTCTCTACACACATTCTAGTACGTTAGCATCAAAGAAATCTTTTATAGTGTATCACAGCTGCTTCTGTTATGAAGAGAGAGAGAGAGAGAGGTATAAGTATTTAGACTGAAGTTCATAAGAACGATAAAAAAACAAACATACACGTATACACTAGTACGAGTGGGTGCAATACACACTCTCACACACGCACACCCATATATACAAGATAATAACCATGCATGTACACATTAAGTATGCACACACACACACACACACACACACACGCGCGCGCGCGCACGTATCGCTGGGGAGGGTAGCTAAGATTAGTGCTAACCAAGTATAACTGAGTTTGTTTCCCCCTTCAGCTTATCACACTGTCAAAAATAAACATGGTTTCCTGGGTACGACATTAAACTGCATCGGGTGATGCAGCTCCAGCTCAGTAGTTTTGCTGAGTGTAGAGTACTCCTTCATTTCCATTACTCCCAGGTCCACTCTGACTCAGAGTGGTCGTTTCTCTTTGGGTCTCATCTAGGGGTCAAATAAATTTGCCGTGGATTGAAATACTTGAAACCATGTAACTTCGTAAATCATTTCTATTAAGAACAGCTACTTGAAGATATAATTGTTTACTAAGGATTATTATAATTACTTACTTGAAACTATTATAATAATTGCTTTAAAAAAAAAACAACATACAATTGTCTGGCAATTCTTCGAAATACTTGAAACCATATAATTTTGTCCTAGTAAATGACTATTATTATTATTATTATTATCATTTACTCCTTTAGAGTTTTTCACATCAGTTTTAGCTGATAGTTTTTTACTGGAGATTGAGTGACATCAAGTCTCCTCAATCTCCAGGACTCTTCTCAGTATTCTGGCCGTTCTCAATAATGCTGTCATTTGGATAGTCTCCAACTTCCAAGTCCTCAAGGCCTTTTAATAATCCTTTAGTTATTGTGCCAAAAACACCAATCACAATTGGTACAATCGTCACTTTCTTGTTCCACAGCTTTTTCAATTCTCAAGCAAGGTCGAGGTACTTATCCTTCTTTTCACATTCTTTCAGTTTTATTCTGTGGTCAGCCGGGACAGCAAAGTTGACGATTTTGCAAATTCTCTTCTTTTTGTTGATTATTATAAGGTCTGGTCTTCTGGCCGAGATTTAGTGATCCGTGTGTATATCAGTCCCATATGAGTTTATGAGTGTCATTTTCTAGGACAGGTGTTGGGTTGTGCAAATACCATTTGTTTGTATGGTCAAATTTAAATTTCTTGCCCACCCAGTCGTGTGTAGCCTTGTATTCTTTCTGTGCTAATTTGGTGCATTCGCTTATTATGTGATTGATGATTTCATCTCTGTCACCGCATAGTCTACATTTGCTATTTTGTTGAGTCTTATCTATTCTCGCTTTGATATGATTGGTTCTTATGGCGTTGTTTAGCGTTGCCATTAGGAGAGATTCTGTTTCTCTCTTAAGGTTTCCTTTTCTTAGCCAGGTCCAGGTTTTGTCGTGTGAAATGTTGTTTATTAGTCGTTTAAAACGCCCATAGAGTTGTTTTTCTTCCCATTTTTGTTTCCTGGTTCTTGTCATTCTGTTATCTATCGTGTTGTCAGTATCGTTTCTGATGGCTGTAATCAGTCCTCGTTCGTGTTTTTTCTATGTAGTCTTCGAGTCGTTGTATCGATGCGTCAACGCTGACTTCGATGCTGGCAAGTCCTCTTCCTCCCTCTTTTCTTGATACAAATAGTCTGTCAACGTCGTTATTATTATTATCATTATTATTATTATTATTATTATTATTATTATTATCAAGTAGGAATAATTTGAAACCATATTATTGCTAAAGAATTATTAGTAGTTTGTAGCAAGTTGTTGGCATTATGAACAGTTAATTGAAATTATAATTGTTTACAAAGAATTATTGTGGTAAGTTACTTGAAATCAGATTATTGGTTGGAAAAAATACAGACTATAGCATCAAATAGTCCGACATGAGTTGTCATATCGGAAAAAAACAACCAACCAACCAACCACTGAATCATTAAAAGAATTGAAATTTTCAGGGGAAATCCTTATGTGGTACTGGCTAACGTGCTGGACTTTAATTACGTTTCGATTCGCACTCGGGATAAATGTAAAAACTCCCTTATTTTCCAAACTTTACGTTAGATAATTTCACTTATGTTTTTCTGCAAGGATGTCTTTGGGATTAAATAACCCACAAAGGTTGATATGCCATGAAAGAAACTAAACCTAACCAAATCGAAATACTCAGTGTAGAATTATTTAATAATTAGTAATAAATTCTGTTGCAGTTATTTTTGGACATCCATCGTATATGATTACCCAGCGTTCGATACAGACAGGATGCGACACAAGGTCAATTTTTAATGGAAGTTCAGCTAGTTTTTTCCCCTCCAAACCAGTTTCATTACCATGGGCTAACAAACCTAGTCTACCCAACTATTTACTTATATCTGGGAGGCTAACAAGCGGATTAATACGTGGTGCCTTCAATAAGATTCCAGACTTTTTTGTACATTCATTTAAAATTGTCGTACACTCTTGAAAATTCACTATGTTATTGCTATACATCTTATGAGATGACTGATTAATTTTTATGATTTCAGCTTTAAATGAACAGTAACAGCAGCAATTGGAATACACCCTACTAAAGCCTGATTGTCACAGCTGGTGAATTTCAAAAATGCAATCTGGACGTGAGGACACTTTGAAGAATGATATGCAATAAAATTGTTTTAAACTTGGAAAAAATGCCGCCACAGAAACGTATGGAATGCTTCAGACTGCTTTTCGACCATCTTGCATGAATCGAGCATCAGTTTTTGAGTGGCATAAGAGATTCAAGGAAGGCACGGAGTCTGTGAGGGATGATGAGAGGTGTGGGAGGAGTAAGGAAGTCAATACACCAGAGTTGATTGGCCAAACGGTTACTATGTTGAGGTTTTAAGGGAGTTCAGGGAGAGATTCCTTGGGAAGAGGCCAGCACTCTTCAAATCGGGTCAGTGGCATTTCCACCAGGACAATGCACCAGTCCACAACTCCATCCTTGTCACAGACTATTTGACCAAGATGGGCATCAAGACAGTTCCTCAGCCTTCCTATAGTCCAGACCTCGCTCTCTGTGACTTTTGGTTATTCCCTAAGCTCAGAGGCTGTCGTTATGAGACAATTGAGGAGATGAAAGAGGCTGTGACGAAGGACATTGACACGCTCACACAAGAGGACTTCCATGAGGCCTTCCAGAAGTTGTTGGAACAGTACAAGTGCATTACAGGACTAGAGTTTTATGTGTGTAATATCAATAAAAGTGCTCATACGAAAAAAGTCTGCAAACTTATTTTATGATCCTCGTACCTTTCCTAACGGTATTAACGCCAAGTGAAACGCAAACTGCTTCGTCCAGGCTTTGAAGTTGGATCGTCGATTCCCTTCCCTACGACAGTTGTGCCAAGTGCATCCATTTTAATGTATAATGAACTGAAGGAAGAAGATATGCAATCGGTAATTTTTAATGTGTTCTTCAATTGATTACTTTGGTCTAATCTAACAAGAGCCGTGTAAGTAACAAGTGTTACAATAACGATTAAATGGCTATTTTTTTGTTATATTTAATAAAACGTCCAAAATATGTGTACTTTTCCAGTCAGACATTTTTAATATAAAAGTCAAGGCCTTGTTTAAATATAAAACTTATAATTTAATCGTTATGGCAACATTTAAAAATAACAATGTACATAAATTCTTTCTCTTCGTCATACATTGAATGTCTATTGTTTGTTCTTTATTGATTATGGTTGATAAGCGATTTTATTATACACACACACACATACACACACACACACACATATATATATATATATATATATATATATATATATGACAGTTTTAGTTTATAGCAAGCTTTGTTCGCTCTCGGCATCACTTTACATTGTAATGCCACATATGGTGTTCCTATATATATATATATATATATATATAGTCATCTAATCATATATATACGGTTAATTCAAGTGTTTCTCACATGTTGACAATATCTTTTATTCATGTCAATTCATAACATTGTTATTCCATTTTATGATCAGAGAATTCCTTCTTTGGGATTCGAGGGTCGGACGCCCCCTTTAAGGTTTTAGTTGGATGCAAATGTTTCTGGCGTTTTTTCCGGCAAAAATCTTTTATTCATATGAATTGATAAAATCATTATTCAGTCTTCAAATTATTTTTTCTAACTTTCTATGACCCCGTGGTAATTTAAATTTTGTCAGAAATGATCGATTATGATTGTGAGTTAATAGGTTCGGTGGGGACTTTTCGAGAACTTGTTTTGCGGGTGACGGTTTATTCCGGGGGCTTGAAAGATTGGAACATGATTGGATTTGTTCTGCTTCATTTGTTTAATTGGTGCCAGTTCATTTCTAAATGTCTGTAGACTATATTCTCAATGTTGCATTTTTTAAAATTGCTCTTTTTAAAAATCATTTTTTAACCAATCTATTAGAGTCATAGATAGAACCATAACAAGCCAGAGTGGACCTGAGAGTAATGGTAATGAAGTGATACTCCACACTCCCTTGACCTGTAGAACTAGAGCTTCAATACCAGAAGCAGTCTAATGTCATACCCAGGATAATATTTATTGGGACGAGTTAGAAAATTTTCATATTGAAATAATTCTAAAAAGATATTTGTTGAAAACGATAATGTAAAAATGTCTACTATAAACGAACAAAAAAAAATATAATAAAATATAACCCAAAAAGATAAATAAATAATTTTTTTTAAAAATTGAAACATCAAAACGTATTTCCGATAGAAATAAGGTTAAATGCCCCATGTCCAGATATCGTCATTTCGGTCGATCAGTTTTAAAAGTTTCTTTTGAAGAAAACAACTTGGTGAATCAGATATGAAGATCTGTGAAGAACGGTATGACATATATATATATATATATATATATATATATATATATATATATATATATATATATATATATTGAAATGAATAGGTCCACAAATGATTCTGAATTTGATTTTCAGGTTTTTATTATTTCATATACTTGTTCTCTACACGTGTTTAAGACTTTTACGTCTTCATCAGGAGATTAATAATGGCTCGGGTAAGTCTTTAGTCCCTGTCTTTATAGGGAATATTGTTTTGATAGGGGTGTGGTCCTTTTTAATTCCAAGATTTGTCTCTGTGAATTTCCTATTCGAGTTAATTGCCGTGAAAACCTTTGGCCTCTGCAGATGTTTTTAATGTATGTATATACAAGTATGTACTCTGTGTGTGTGTGTGTGTGTGTGTGTGTGTATTCGCATACATGTACGTACATTTATGTATAAATACCCTTGTACGCACATATATTTTCAGATTTGTTATTCTCTCTCTCTCTCTCTTTCTCTCTCTCTCTCTCTCTCCAATATTTTCTATCTCTCTATATACGTACTATCACATGAATGTATACCTGTATTGACATATATGTTTTTTCAAAGGCAAACTTTGAGTTTAAAGTATTTGACTCCACAGATATATTTTAAGTCTGTGCTTATGTTTGTTTGTGTGTGTGTGTGTGTGTGTGTGAATTTCAGTTCTGTGTGTGTGTGTGTGTGTGTGTGTGTGTGTGTGTGTGTGTGTGTGTGTGTGTGTGTGTTTTCTATTTTCTGTTAATTCAATGTTGCGTTTATGTAAAGAGATTCTATAGTGAAATGTTTGAGTACAGCCAATGTATATCTTTTAGTTACAACATTCAATTATGCATCCTACGTTTTTTGAATTGCAGCTTCAATTTCTATTTATTATGAATGTTGTTTTGGGGTTTTCAAAGGGATTTTCCTCCTATGATTATATGACATACTCCACATCTTTTATTTTTGTATTTTCAGTCCCCATGCGTTGTGTTTTCCCCAAATTTAGATAAGGTTTGTGTGTGTTTTCAAATTTTTCATTGTCGTTTGCTTTTAATAATTTTTCTTATGTCAAATAAATTTTGAATTCTATCATTGTTTTTAAGTTGTTCTAGATTCTTTGTTATTTCTGTAAATAGTTCTGTGTTTTTTTTTTTGTTTTTTTTTTGTTTGGTTTCTTTGTTTAATGGCATATAAACCTTTGCAGGTTATTTAAGGCCAAAGCTATTCTCCTAGAAGAAGTATTTTTTCTGATGATTCGAATCCCTTATTAGTGTTATCGGATATTCCTTCTAATGGAGAGTCAAACGTAACTGTTCAAGGCGAATTTTTCGGAGATTTATATAAATATAAAATCCAGAAAAAAACCCGAACTAGATCAGCAGGCATATGGCATTCCTACAGAGTGAAGAAAAACCAACAAAGCCTGGTGGTATTGTGAGGTATCGCTGGGGCGCTCTGGGGTCGTGGTAATGATGTTTCGACCTTGAAACAATACCTAAACCCAGAGCCATCATTTGATGAAGGTTTTGTGGGAAAGCAACTGGGCTGATTGCACACCAGTCTTAATGTAAATTCATTTTATTTGGGGGAAAAAGATAAAATAAAAATATTATTTACTGTAAACGAACACACAAACAAGAAACGTAACATTTTTCCTTTAAGATTTTTTAATGTGAAGGAAACAAGCAAGATTATCGGCGTTAGAAAGGGCTTCGTCCCATCTGACAATTTTCGGTTCCTGCAGAGTAACATCGTTCAATAGAGGAAGATCACCAAAAAATGGTTTTGAACATAAGGGTATCACAGTTATGAAGTTGTTTAAATTTTCTATTAATATTAATATTTCTATTAATATCTTTGCCCCAGATGTCTTTAAAGTTTTGTCTGAGAAAGACATCTTGAAAAGGGGAACAGCCTTATTTCTGGCATAAAACGCTTCAGGGACGGAATTCCATTTGTAAATTTGAAAAATCTTATACCCTCAAATTAAAACAAGTGTGCTCTAATTTTTACAATAAGAAAAGAAAACCTTGTAATTATTACTGTACTTTTTAGGTTTAATCAAAAATGTATTCGATGTCTAGATGACTTAGAAATTCTTTGTCGAAGCAACATGCCGTGTTAAGAATGAATCTATTTCATATCAACTGTCAACTGACCTAAAAAGGAAGAAAAAAAAAATGAAAATGCCAAGAAAAATATTCTAAAAGATTTTAATATTTACCCGTTCAATTTTGGAAAATGTCAAATTTGATATTGATTCAAAAAAATTTCAAGCAATAGAAGTAATTAGCCATTTTACATACAAGTTGTAAAATGGCCAAGACGCCGAGTATGCCAGCTGTGTTCATTAATCAATATGTCATATGAGGGTAGTTAGAGATTGATATTTTGTAGTCATTTACTTATCACAACAGTTTGACACAGGGCAAGGAATTTGGAGCACCTAGTGAGAACTGAAGTGGATGTTTAGTGAATAATATAGATCATTACTAGTCGAGTAAGTTTAATTCTAAGTGCTCTATTACCGTAGCCTTGTGTCAGACAAAGCTTAATACCTTTAGATATCCTTTAGTGTAACATATTCTACATCTATTTGTTCATATCTCAATAACCTCTGATAGGATGAGAAGGTAGAATCTGTGCAAAAATCAAAGTTGGTACTACGGTTATAGTATCTACTTTAAAGGAAATTGGAGTAAATCTATAATAATAATAATAATAATAATAATAATAATAATAATAATAACAACAACAACAACAATAACAACACTTATATAACTTGCAATATCTACCCATTTCACATACTGGTCGTCAGATGGTTCTAATTAAAAGAAGGCTAGACGCTTTTATTAAAGTTTAGGACAATAACTCGTACTTAAAAATGTCTTATTTGTTTATTTACAATAGGTTACTGTGTTGTTTACATCGAGCGTGGCGTACGGAAGACAGCTTCAAGTTTGTTCGAAGATCTCAGATTCCATCGAAAAATCCTGAGAAATAAATACTTCGAATAAATATTTAAAGTTATTATTATTCCAGACTTGAAAAAGAAGTGTGAAGTTAAAGAAAAGAAAAAGAAAAGAAAAAGGCTTAGAAGCCTTTTTCTTTTCTTTTTCTTTTCTTTTTTTTTTTTTTTAACTTTTTCCTTTACATTTTAACTTTTTGTTTTTTGTTTTTTAAACACAGGTGACCACTGAATGGATTCCCTCTTAGACACGTGACACCCCTAAAGAAGATCAGAGAGACAGAGACGAAGGGAGAGAAGGAGAGAAAGATCTGTTTTTCGTAAAGATTACCTAGAGAGTGAAGTATTGGCTTCGGGCACGAGACGAATATACTTTTACAGGCATGAAGAGAGCGAGACCCATCTTATCTTAAAAAAAAAACTGTCGGAGAAGGTTCATCAAATAAAGTTTAAAAATTAATGATGAATTATTTCCATTTATGATGAATTATAAAGTCAATAAAACATTGAACAGACAGACTTTGCCCGTCGTTTATATCTATCTATCTATCTATCTTTTGACTTTTATTTAATGTAGATGTAATGTGTATTGATGTAGATTTATATATTATCAATATTAAAGACATTTTTAATTATATGAAAGACAATGTGTATCGAAAAAACAAATTCCACATTTATAAATATCTATACATTTTTAACTATATATATATATATATATATATATATATATATATATATATATATATATATAATGAACGATGAATTTTTATTGCCAGAAACAGGTGAAATCAACAGGTTTTTTTTTCATTCCTTTAAACAATTTCTCAATTAACAGAAATAATGGTTAAACGTATTTGAGGGAACTTATTCCCTTCATATCTGTTCTCTTCCGTTGCATACTCTGAATCAGATTCAGTGCTAGAGTCTCATGCCTCCAATTCAACGAATCCACGATACTAGGCTTCTACTTTACTTCATGTCAATTTTTCTAATGTAATTTTCCTCTAAGTAGCTTTCCACCCGCACAGTTGAGGGTTCAGGGTTAGTACGCGTTGGGTATGCCCTGAACTATTCAACGGGAGTAAAGTGCATAGGTACCAGTAAATAAAATGCAAGACATTTATCCAGCCTCGCACATTACGTACCGAGCTTTTTTTCTTTGGTAATTGCTTGTCTTTTAGCATCACCCTTCTAATCGCTGCAACAACTCACATTTCCTCTTAAATACTCCAGTTCCACAAGGATTCAATAAGTAGTATTCGCAAAAGTGTTATCTTGATGTAACAAGACAAAGGCCATTTCGATGGATATTATTTTTAACCACTTACGTTTAATTCATAGATATGTGGTCATTCGCTACCAAATATTACTGATATATATATATATATATATATATATATAAACATTTTTCTTTTTTTGTTGTTGTTCGTCCAAAAAGAGAAAAAAAATGAATAGGTCCATGAAAAGATTTGTTTTTTAAAGAATTATTTATTTAGTTTTTAAATACGTGTATGTTTTCAGCCTGTTGCATTCATCAGAGAACATTTATTGTTATACTAGTTTTTTGCTTGAATGTGGCACAAGGCCATATGAATGGGGTACCCAATGAGACTCAAACTCTCTTAATCGACTAACAAACCTACGCGAGTGAGTTCGAGTCTCATTGGGTGTGGCACATCCAAGTAAGAAACTAGTGAATTTCTAAATATTCTCTGACGAAAGCAACAAGCTGGAAACATACACGCATGTAAGAACGAAATAAATAATTCTTTAAAAAAATACAAATCTCTTAGTGGACCTATTCCTTTTGAAATATAGATATTTGTCGGGCAGAAGGGGCTTTAGTCTAATGACTAAACTATGGTAAAGCCAACTCTTCAAGATGTTCACTCAGAAATCAAAACTGGTGAAAGAAAATCCACTATCAAGCCTTTTCTGACTTGTAGGTATCTTTTGACTGGAAAAATATGAGAGAAGTTACTCTAGAATGAGATTTAAATTAAGAGTTTTTTCCTTCTCTAAGATCGGTTACCCTACTAAAACTACAGAACCTACTATATACCCATAGCAAGAGGGTGGGGAGGAAGAAGTGATGAGTTCATGCCTTTTCCAAAAGAAATCGCAATCCATCTCGTTGAGAATTTGAACTTGTTTCTCTGTAAACAATTTAAATATATTTTTTAAACAAAAAACAACAAACATGAGTGATAAACATTGCTATAAATTAATGCAAAATTTATAAATGATGAATTTTAATTCAAATTATATTTGAAATGGAACTGTTTTTTGATATTGAAACTGTATTTACACTAAACTTATTTGTTTAATATGGATCTGTTTTGACACTTAACTGTGTGTGAACAAAGTCTGTACTTATACTGGACTGAATTGGCTGAATTAGAACTGCTTGACTGGGCTGAATAGCTTGAAGTAGAAATGTTTTTCACAAACTGAACTTACATTTAAACTCCGTGCTTATCCTAAACTGAATTATTTGAAATAGAACTATTTTCATAAAAATTGATTTGGCGTTGAATAACCTACAAAGGTTGATATGTCATAAAACCCAACCTACCAACCAACCAACCATCAAATTATATTTAGTAAGTTATTTTTGTCTTTTAAACAAAGTGCGGTCTCTGAAACGTCTGAGCCAAAATGTCCGGGTCAAAACGTCAGGGCCAAAATGTCTGGTCTAAAATGTCCGGGTCGAAATGTCCGATCTGAAACGTGTTGCCTGAAACGTCTGAGCCGAAATATCCAGACTAAAATGTCCGAACTGAAGTGTCCGTTCACAGTGTCTGTGCCGAAATGTTCAGACCGAAACGTCCGAGCCGAAAGAATATCTCTCCAGTGTTTTTTGTTTTTCCTTTTTTTTTTTTTTTTTTTTTTTTTTTTAGATCGAAGTAGCATTAACTTAAAATTCATAAGTTACTCGGGTTGAAAAATTGACTGTTTACACTATTATGAAGAGTCGACGAAATCGCTATCGTTGTAGCCACTAAGTTTAACCGTCGATTTAGCTTCGCCCTCGCTTCTTTTAGGACTTAAATGGGAAGTGGGTAATATAAAATAAATAATAAATGTTGACTCGGCTACTCGATTTCAAACTTTGAGCGAGGCCGTTTGCGTTTTGCGTAGCGCTGATAACCTTGGGAAAGGTATGAATCCAACTATACTCCCTCTAGCTCAAGGTAAATAGTAGGGCAGACAGTGCTCTTTAACCTTGGTATCACAATCAGTCTAGGATAAGGGAAACTCTAAATTCAAACCAGTTATAGACCTGGAGAGGGATGGACTCTGTCAGTAGTTCCCCTACTGGTTACAGGACCAGTGCCCCCCCCTAAAAAGCAGCACAGCTTGGCACCATATCAAGAGGAATTTCAGGAGTTCTTTTTCTTTTTCTTTTTTTCTAAATTTCAGGTATGCGACTATTCACTGTCTCTTTGCGGGTAAAACGTCCCCTTTTCTGGTTTTGTGGTACCCGGTATCCAGTACTATGATCTTCCCTCTTTCTGCGGTTACAATTCATTTTTAACAAAAATATTTCAAATCAAAGAAAAGATTTAGTCAGAGGAAAGCAATAGAAATTCCTTTAAAATGAATAGATAAATAAATAAATAAAAACAAGAAATAAAAAAAAAATAGAAATGTCCTTCACTCGAAAGTGATCTTTTCAACTGGGAAAAAAGAAGCAGGCTTCCTTTTTCGACAATGCTTCACACTGCACCTAACTGCTTTCGATCAAACGGGAAAAGGTAAGTATTTCGGCTCGACATTCAAAGAAAAGGGTCTTAATAGAAAACAAAAGTCGCCACAGTCAGAAAAAAAAATGACCCCTTCACAGAAACTGGGGCGAACAGAGTGAGGAAGAGGTTGGATGATGTTAAGTGGAAGTGATTAATAGTTTTGTCGAATGTTTGATGGTTGTCAAGTCATTTAAGTTGGAATCTTAGACATTTACTTATTTATTTGATTTTCGAAGAAAAGGACAGGAATTGTCAGATGAGAACAGAAAAATGAACGAAAAGAAAATAATCATATATATATATATATATATATATAGAGAGAGAGAGAGAGAGAGAGCTCAGTCAGAAACAGCTCCTTCCATTGACTTTAAAGAGATACGTATGCGTTTCAAAATAGGTACCGTAGATAGTAGCCGACAAATCGACCTTTCCAAAACTTATGGGTCAACTTATACGGCACGGCTTAAATCCAAACCCTTACCACAGAGAGGTCAACCAGTGAAACAGCCCGCCAGACAAGCGAGACACACACATCATCATCATCATCATCATATCGCACTGGTAGCACGGATATCCCTGACCCTCTCTCGCCACTCCTCCCTATCGTTCATCGCCCTAGGCAGGTCTTCAGGACAGCATCCCGTATCCTCACATAGCTGCTGAATGTATGTTCGTGCTGGTCGTCCTGCTCTTGCACGGCCATGTGTGGGGGTCCATAAGAGTACATCTCTTATGAGTTCGTCCCTGCTTCCTCCAGCAGTGTCCTGTATGCCTGGTTTACCGGAAACTCCTGCCCCGACTGCCCGAAACATTTTCAATTGTAACTCGCATTAACTGAACATATTTAACAAATTAACTCAGAGATTAATATCAATAAAAAATGTAATACAAATTGAATAATCATTAGAATGCTACATCACACACGCCGTTTGCAGGCAGAGAAAGAAAGATTTTGGAGAAATCCAAAAAATTGAAACATATATTTATAAAAGTGATAATATTGCTTTGTCTTAGAATGTGCTAAATGCATGCCCTGCTGAGGTGTAATGCACTACCCCAAAAAGGAGTGTCCTGGGTATGACACTAAACTGCATCTGAGAGTGGAGCTCGAGTTCTGGTAATGTTAGGGAGTGCAGAGTACCCCATCATTGCTATTACTCCTAGGTCCACCCGAACTCGGAGTTGTAGTATCTGTGAGGGTCCCAAATTTTGGTTAAATAAATCTGTTTAGAAATTATTCGTATTTGAAAGGACCATGTGAAGAAAACAAACAAACAAAAAAAGATTAATCCAAAATTGATGAATCTATTATAAAGGAAAGTCAACGTTGAAACGTTTCGGTTTCAGTGAACCTTCGTCAGGACTTTAAGATGGTAAAACAAGTGTTGCTAAAACAACGATGGATGTTTTAATAAAACGAATTGTTCTAGAAATACTTGTTTCCCCATCTTGAAGTCTTGATGAAGCTTTACAAAAACCGAAACGTTTTAATGTTGACTTTCCTTTATAATAAATTCATCACTTTTAGATTTATTTTTCTATCTTTTCATTCTGTCAGATTCATTTCCCTTATTTACTTCCATAGGATCATGAGCAACAAAAAAAAAAAAAGAGGCCTCTTGAGAAACAATCACACTAAAGTATAAATAGGACCCAACTACCAACCTCTGGGCATGAAGTAATCCTAGACAGGTTGAAATACTCATAAAATTAATCAATATCCAAAGACAAAGAGGAATAATATTTCTGCGTAATTACTTAATTTCTATTTTTAAATGTTCTATTTTAAATTGATCTCATCTAGTTTTGAACTTGGGATATGTTCAGGATAAGATGAATAATAGTTTTTAAAAAAGTTCATATAACACAGAAGAAGCGTTAAAAAAATAAAGCATATCCACTCTAAATAAAAATTCTTTTTGTGTATATGCTTGTATTATATAGTTGTGTGTGTAGTATGTATATATATATATATATATATATATACTTGTATTATGATATATCTATGCATATATATATATACACACACACACACACTCATATATATATATATACAAGTGTTATAATGTATGTATATGAGCGTGTGTGTGTGTGTGTTTGTGTGTATCACTGTGCATGCGTGTGTGTGTGTGTGTGTGTGTGTTTGAATAAGACTTGTTAATTAATAAGTACATAATCCCCCAACTGTATGAAATAAGATTTTTCTATGTACAAAAAAGCAGTTATATTTTGCTTTTGTTTTTGTTTTTTTTTAATTTTTTTTTTTTTTAGCTTTTTCTTTTTTTCTTTCGTTAGTGGTAAGTTCTGACAGTGAGACGTTGTGGGCAGTAAAAATTGTCTTATTTATTTTTGTCTCAAGCGACCTTGTTGCACTGAAGGACACGCAAATTAACTAGACATAATAATACCTAATTTCTTTAATATGCACAAACATTGATGACACATTAAATGCTGACGGGAAGGCATACACTCAGCAAACATCATATTTTAATATGTATGAAGACCGATACACACATTGTCGTCTTACAACAACTAATTCTATTTTAGTCGACATACAACGCATATATTCACCGTATAACGAGCAACTCATACGAGTTAAGTGGTAGAGAGTTAGCCAAACATGATCGCTATGTAGAGTTCTCTCCTCACTGAGTGCTATTCACTTTGATCGTGTACTAGACTAACCTACATTAAGTAAAAGAACATAAAACATTGACACACCAAATGACCAAGAATACTTATGACACCATTTCTTTCATTCCTATATATATATATATGAGGTTTATAACCATGAGATCTATTTTATATATATGAGGGTGGTTTATTAACATATGGGACACACACACACACACACACACACACACATATATATATATATATATATATATATATATATATATAAGTTACAGTAGCGTTGATATAGAGTCAACGGCGCTGGATGACAGTCCGTTTCTCGCTTATGCGATCATCAGACTAAGAGGTTTCCACGTGAAGTGTATACTCGTATATACTGCTATGCGGGACATGATGGGAAGGGTGATCTAGTTTGTGGGGCATTCTGGGAAGGATAATCTAGTTCATATTGCTAATTTGTATTAATTTTGTGATTATAAAATTTATTTACTCTGTTTCGTCGTGAGTTTTTGATACCAACGTTAGCTGATGGTCTTTCATGGGAGTCTGAGTGACAGCAAGTCTCCTCAGGTCTCCAGGACTCTTCTGAGTATTCTGGTCAATCTCAACAATGTTGTAGTTTGGATGGTCTTGGTTCGTCCTCTAATTTCTAAGTCTTCCAGCCCCTTTTCCAAGCTTTTGGAGTTGGTTCCATGTGTACCAATTGCAATTGGTATCATTGTCACTTTTATGTTCCACAGTTTGTTTGTTTTTTAGTTCTCTGACAAGTACTGGTCTCACTTTTCGCTTTCTTTGATTTTTGCTTTGTGATCTGCCGGGACCGCAAAGTCAACTATCTGGCAAGTTCTTTTTTTTTTTATTAACTATTACTAGACCCGGTCTTCTCACCGAGATTGGGTGAGATTTATTTGTTTGTCGAAATTATTATTATTATCGTTATTGTTATTGTTAACAACCTGGTCCGATGATTGCATATGCGAGAAACTGACAGTCACCAAACGCTGCTGACTCTATGTTTACGCAATCCTTTTATATATATATATATAGTCTATCATCGATAGTGAGCACTATTTATTTTATACAGCCAAGTATATTATTAAAACTATATATATATATATGTGTGTGTGTGTGTGTTTAGTCCAGTGAGTATGTTGTGTAGTTAGTAGGTACTATTGCACATCCTGGATCGAATTTATGACATATTTTTTCAATATTTTTGTGGTAATGGAAGGTGCGTTTTCCTTTTTCTGCTTCCGTTTTAACGCCATGCTGCCACCTTTTTTTTGCATTTTGCGTGGAATGTTAAGTATTTGCAAGTCTTTCATCGTTCATTCTACTCGCATGTTTCATCAGTAGATTGCCTTTTTTCCAATATATATAAATAGTTTGCTCTCAACATAAATAAATTGTGTTCAGTATCAGTGATAGAGCATTTACATATTTAATGGTATTTGCTATCAGTTTTTCATCTTGGTGATCATCGAACACTCACCAAGTGCCCTTGGCTCCATGTCTTCACTCTCATAATAACCAATTTAGATTTTGCTTGGATTAGCATCTTTGTTTAATGGCATATCAAGCTTCATTTGTTATTCAAAACCAAAGTCCTCCTTGTGGAAGAACAATAGGGGTACTATTAAACTCATAGTTTGCGTGCGGGTGGGGGCTGATAAGGGAGTTCATACCTTTCTCCCAGATATTAATCTGAAATTGAACGTTACAGAACGGATTTCGAACTCACTTCGAGGTCATCGTCCTGCATGTTAGCCACAACGCTACCAATTTAAAATCAAAATTAATATTGTGCTAGGTCGGTTTGATGAAGGGAGAAGCAAGACTCCAAAGGTTTTTTTTTAGCTTAGTTCTGTCGGCATTATTCTTCAGGGTCATTTGGGGTGCCGAGTAATAAACCCAGCCTTTATCTCTGTTGCCTGGGTGGAGGAGGACTCCGAGATCTAAGCTGATTATTTCTCAACATGAAAAAGAATAGTTTCACGTTTTCCTCAACGAATATTTAGGATAGGTATAGAGTTGAAATGAACTTTCTTATAAAAGGGAAAAGACTTCTTGAAAAGTAATTTCTGACTGGTTACTTCCTTTAAAGGGGAAAGCTATCAAACCTAAATTAAAAATAACGTCTGTCTGGAAAGTATTCAGTCATTTCTTATAAACAACATAGATTTTATCTAGGGTAATGAGGATTTAGTTTCATTTAAAATGGTCCCATTGGGCTTATTACAGCGTCTCTTCTAGTTTTCGATATAATCGGCAAAATCCTCTTTCGGAATTGTCAACACCTGCCTCATCACGTCCATCTTAATCTCATCCACGGTCTGAAATTTCCTATTCATCGCCATAGTTTGATTCGTGTCCCTACCCCACCCAGTCGCCACCGTACGATTATTGCCGCGATATATCGTCCCTTAACGACACAAGGGATGGGAATTTATATATAGAACGATTACAACTGCCTGTTCACGTGACACTTGCGTTTTTGGTACGTCCAAACGTTATCTACCATCCATGACGTACAATTACAGGGTGGAACGATAAAATTGTCGCCCTAGAAAAGACGGCATGATTCCATTTCCGTTTAATGAAAACCGGTTTTCTTTTTTTTTTTTTTTTGTTGTAGACCATCTACTAGTTGGCCAGTTGTATACAAATCCCAAGAGCGATAGGAGCCTTCTATCATGTCGGAAAGTGACACAATGTTCAACGAGCGAGATTGGAGATGCGCCATTGTACAACTCATGCTCTCTACCGATCCAATTTATGACAATAGGACCATTGCCAGCACCCTCAATATGCAAATCTGGATTGCCACGAATGACGGACATGCCCAGGGTGATAAAAACAAAGCTTCCGGTTACGGTTATGGTCTTTGGTGTGCTTTCAAGTGAGGGCCACATCATGCCACCTCACATCTTCGAAGTCGCTTGAAAGTCAACACCAAAGTGTATCTGGATGTGCTGAAGAGTGTGGTGATCCCCTGGTGCAATCAGGTAGCCGGTGGCAGATACTGGGTGTGGCAGTAGGACTCGGCGCCGGCCCACAAGTCTAAAGAGACCCAGGCTTGGCTTCAGAAGGAGTGCTACGACTTTGTACCCTTCTCTCACTGGCACCACTCCTCCCCCGACCTGAACCCACCTGACTACTTCGTTTGGTCATTCGTCGAGAACATAACCAACATGACCTCCCACAACACCAAAGCCAGCTTGATCGCCGCCATCCGCCGAGTATTCGCCGAGCTCCCGCCGGCGCTTGTGGAAAAGGCATGCTCTCAGTTCCGGATCCGTATCGAGACGGTGATTGAGGCTGAAGGCAGCTACATTGAATAGATGTCAGCTCTGCTACATAATCAAGTTACCTGAATTGATTTTTTCAATAAAAGTTTTAAAATAAAGCTGTAGTGTTATTTTCTTTAGGACGACAATTTTATCGTTCCATCCTGTAGTAGATAAATCTACAAGGTCTAATCAAGAAAATCTTGAGGACTCGAGCTACATTCCCTACTACAAAAGGATATCTTAGATCTCCGAACCAACATCAACCTGTCTTCCGAACGCCACGCGAGGTGTAAACAAAGCTGTAGTAAATAAATGATACGAAGAAATGAAATCTCCTTTAAAACACGACTTCATTTCACCAAATCTAAAAATAGAAGGAAGACCCACGTGTGTTATAATTTCGAAAAAAAAAAATCTTTTCATATTTTGCCATCAATATATATCCACTGTGCTGGTCATTTATAGTCCAACAATCAAACATAACAGACATAGATACGCCAAGCCGAACCAAAAATATCAGTCTCAAATTTCGCGACGATAACCAAGTTTTATCTTCAAAGGAATTCAAGACTGACTCGAAAGTAAGACATTTATGAACACTGTATATATATAAAATGAATACTCACATAAAAACATATTTTGTAAATTATTGTTTATTGCCAAAAAATGATACATAAGAAGACAATGCAGGTTTCAACTCAACCTCCTGTTATTTGTTTTGTTTTATAATTCATATCAACATAATCCTTTATCACAGTTACCCAGAAGACCCCTCTGCTACGATATTAAGCTACATTTTATGACAAACATGAGATGCATAATTTCCTAAAATTCATACTACCCTTGTGACAAACTCTACGTCCTTTATTTTCACAACTCATGTGCCATAATAGTTAAGTACGGCTAGTAATGAGGATTAGAAAAAAAAATAATGAAAATATTTCTACTCGGAATTTGAAAACAACTTAAGATTGCCGTCATTTTCTTCTAAAAAAAACAAAAAAATTGAAGATTTCCTACAGTCGATTGGAAACGTGTAATCATTTATCAGTACGGAGGACACATCATAATTTCGGCATTGTTATCACGTGATCAAAAGGTGGATTTGGGGTCGTAATCGAAGAACTTGGTTCATCCTCAGGATTTATTTCTACTCTATTCTAATAGGCCAACTGACCGACTGTGTTCTCTGGTAAAATGAATAAAAAAACGTACTTGTGAGGTTCGCTTATTGACAAGTAAAAATATCCCTTCATTTTGGGACTGGAAGAATCATTGACACAGCAGGTCTTAGTCTGACACAAGGCAATAATATGAGGGCCTGTACATGACTAGGAGTTCCCTTGGCTTTACAAAGCATATATTAGTCTGGCACAATACCACAATAAAGGAGTGCTTGTGTCTTTACAAAGTGTAACTAATTCTCGCACAAGAGCTCAATATTAGGGTCTCGCTCAAGTCTACTAAGTGCACATCAGGTTGGTATAAGGTTATAATTCAAGGGTCTCGACAATACTAGGAGCTCTCTTGAGTTCACTAAGTCTGTCACAACACCACAGTAATGGAGCTTCTGTGTCTCTTGTAAGTGTAGCTTAGTCTGGCACAAGAGAGCAATACTAGGAGCTCTCTTGAGTTTACTTAGTGCTTGTTAGTTTGGTACAAGGTTACTGCAGAGACACTCCCTTATAAATTTTCATCTCTTTTATCCATTCTGGTACAAGGCAATAAATAGAGAGTGCTCTGGAATGTTTCTATAGGTAGCTTGGCTAAGTTTACTAAACGTTACAGAGGCTGGCACAAGGCAAAAATAAATGAAGCCTCCGTGAGTTAAATTTACAGTTTGGTCCGGTTATGATTTCTCCCAATTTTCCTCTTAAAATGAGCTTTTTCTTTTTTCTTTTTGTTTTGTTTTCTTTAGAAAATTGGTCTAAATCCTTTGAATGTTCATATGCACCGATTTAGAACAAAGCTTTTTTCGGGCTTCCTGCGCTTGTAAATGATTTCAGGTCGACAGGCTGTTTTGACCCTGTCACTCAGATCACATACCCTTATTTTCTAATTTGATTCTACCCTCATTTCCTCACCCAGCAACATTTCCTCGCTCATTAAAATCTTTGCTATTATCCTTATTGTGGTTATTATGTGGGTCCCAAGGTCGGAGACACGTAATATCCCAATAAACATCGTGTGCAGAACCTCCTACAAGTGGTCAGTTTCAAACCACCCACACCTTTAATTTTATGGCGCAATATAAAAGATATTCGTTTACTGAAATTGTTTGTACAATTGAATACTTTTAGAAAAGAATCCATTTTGACGTTGCTAACACGTTTCAGGCGATTCATTCATGAGCAAATATCAGGAGAAACGTTACCTGATTAAGGCTGAAGAAGTGATCGGGCGAAATTTGTTTGCCACATCCAAACACATTGAAGAGGTTCAGTTGTGAAACAATTTTTCGTTGTATTTACCCAACCCCTCCCTTACGCAGAGTTTTTCCTTCTCCTAGAAGGGTTGTCTTACCAAGGCTAAAAAAAAAAAACCCAACAATCTGCCCGACTATTTCCCCATTGTTGGGAGGAGGAGAACAAATGGATTCATGCCTTTCCGAAAGGCGAAAGCGCGAAATTAAGCTCAAACAATTCCGTCCAGGATTTAAAGTTGGGAAAACGACTTTATTTCTTACAGCGATAACCGTTACGTTATTGAAAAGATATTTGTTGTCCATCTAACCTGTGATGGCATATTTATTAATTGATTATAATTAATTAATTTGGAGGTGCCCGTGGTGTAATGGTTATCGTCGTAGGAAATGGACACGACGACACGAGTTCAAATCCTGGACGAGGCTGATTACTTTACACATAGCACTAATACCCTTGGGAAAGGTATAAATCCAATTATTCTCCCTCCAGCTATGGATGAATAGTGGGGCAGACTGGGTTCTTCTTGGTGAGGCAACTAGTCTAGGAGAAGGAAAACTTTGAATTCAAACCTGTTAAACTCCGTTTAAAAATTGACCTTGTGTCATATCCTGCTTGAGCGGAGGGGTTGGGTAAATAGGATTATAATTAATTAATAATTAATATCAAATTAAGACTAAAAAGTTTAATTTCCCTGAATGATTACATATATACTTGAACATAAGAAATAGTTCTCAGTTGGTGGGGGGGTGGTGCTAAGAATAGACCAAATATTCCTTCAGAGGAGAAAGACTGACCACCATCTAATGGTAAGACCTCCGTTCTGGGGATCCGTGGAATATAATCTCACATTTTCGTCGCCATTACTCCCAGGTTCACTCTGAGTCGAAGTGATTGCACTTGTTAAATTTCCATCTATGGGTCAAATAGATCCGTTTGATATTATGTTTAAAATGATTGTGAACTCTGTTAATTCACTGACATTCAAATCATTGATATTGCAATTATGAAGCATTTACCTGATCGAGATAATTGTGAAAATACATTTTTTTTGCACTGTATATAATTTGAGATTATAATTGTTAAATTGACATACCATAAAATTTCATCTTTTACTGTTTGGTTTTACGACATATCAATACCTTGTTGGGTCATTTCATGCAAAAGTTAATTCAATAATTATTGTCTCTAATTACGTTCAGAAGAAAAATGTATCTTCACTCATCTTAAAGAGGTAAATATTCAGTTGCAATATAAATATTCGAAGGGCCAATGTATTAATAAGGGACAATCACTTTAAATGGATTGTTACCGGGGTAACACAAAAGGTTCAAGAACCAATGTATTCATTTGGTTCCAAATCATTTTGACCATTTTCCATTTGGCCTATAGATGGGATCCTAACAGGTATTTGCATTCCGAGTGAGAGTGGAGCTGGGAGTAGTCCATACTGTCCAAAACTGGAGCCTCACCATTAGATACAGTTTAGTATTATACCCAGGACACAAATGATTGTCATTTCAGGAATCTTGAAAATGTCAAAAGAGTAGAAAAATGGTAAAAGGCATCAAGAAAAAAAACTTGTCATCTGTTCTCGATGATAGGAAAAAAAGCGACAAACATGTTAGCTACAAAAGCACTTAATTTTATTTCGTTTTTCTTTTTCTTTTTTTTTTTTTTCCTTTTTTTCCCCCAAGAACCGGACCTAAAAGAAAAATGTGGTGGGGCTTTGCTTGTGTCTATAGAGGGAAATCGTCACCTCATTTTTAGAGTATTACTTCCTCCAGTGGTGTTGGTGGCGAAGGCCGTTTCAATTAAGCTCTAACTTACACGACCAGTAATGGCAACGAAGGAGTGAACTCGACATTCCCTAAAGCTGTAGAACCCGAGCCTGACCAGCAGAAGTATTTTAATTTCAATTTATATTTTGCATTGACACTAATATTTTTTATGCCTGATTTTTCAGCAACAATCTCCTTAAAGATAATAACGTTTAATCCAATAAACTTAAAAGTTTTACAAGTTAAAATGTTGATGTTTTTATTAACGAGTGTCATTACACACACACACACACATATATATAAAGGACGTGTTTTTATATCCATTATATACAAGACACGTATTATATATAAAAAGGACACGTGATGATAAAAACATTAATATTCTAACTTGTAAAACTTAAGTATATATATATATATATATAAGAGAGAGAGAGAGAGAGAGAGAGAGAGGAAAGAGAGATGGAGAGAGAGTTGAATTCGCAAAAGTTTTGTGCGAGGCGCAAATTTAATAGTTTGCAGTGGAGTATAGTCGGACATAGCGGCAACACAGCTATTAACGAAGAAACAGCCAAAGTGGATATGATTAGTCAAAGTTGAAATTTGAATTCGATTTGCAATCATAAGTGCCGTGTTGACATTTCCAATATGGCTAGTATAAGTGTAATCAATTATTCAGCCCGTCAAGTACCCGTTTTCCTGAAGCCCCGAACATTGCACAATATTCGTAATAAAGAAAAATGACCATAGAATTACTATTAATAAACGGTTAGAATGACTTGCAGTGCTCTACCTTTTGTGGCAGGTCAACAACTCTGAACTCTTCAAGGCGGGAAAGGCTTTCAAAATGGCGGATTTCCGAGCGTCATAAGTAGGTGGCTGTGAATTGAAGTACCCGATTAACAGAATTAGAATAGGTGGTGAATTGTGTCTTATATTAGTAGGTGGATCCGACAGTCACGAAAGTCAGGCATAACTCCATGATTACCCAGAGGAAATGATCAAGGTTATTCGATCGTTTTGTTCTAATTGGGTTTTCTTTATTATTATCCGTATACGTTGCCTTTTCACGCCAGTCGTAACAGGTGGATTTCACGGGATCAAGTGACAACAAGTCTCTTAGATACTCCAGCCCACTCCTCAGTATTATGGCTTAATATTATTATTTCGCTCAATGTGAATTTTTCATGCAAGCTCCCACTGAAGTCTGAGTGATAGCAAATCTCAGATCGACTGAACTCTTTGGAATGTTCTAGTCAAATTTAACAGTTCTGTGGTCTGAATGCCTTCGCTCTTCCTTACGCCCAGTTAGTGAGGGTTAGAATATGATGACCGCATCCTCTGTGAAAAAAGGAGAGTCCTGGGTATAACACTAAATTGCATCTGATGGTGAGACTCAAGTTCTGCAGATCGGGGGAGTTTGGAGCACCCTTTCATTGCAATTATTCCCAGAGTGGTACGACCTGTTTCGGTCTCATCTGTTGGTCAAATAGATCGTTTAAAAAATATTTGTATTGGATAAGAGTTTCCTTTGAATTTTATTTGGCCAGTGCATTTAATTCTCCCTAAGTGTTCCATATCAAGTGTATCCACCTTCATGGGTTATTGAATGCCAAAGCGGCCCTTTTTGAAGAACACTAGTGGTACTGTTTCACCTATAGCTTGGTGGGGGGGGGTAAGAGAACTTATATCTTTCCGAAAGTGAACGGAATAGCGTGACTGGAGTTCCAACTCACTTACTGCGATCGTTCAGTCTTGTACTTTAGCTACAACGCCACGGGGGACACCCCCACCCAGTAATATATATTAGGTGTTGACAATATTTCGTTCTTTTTTTCTTTGGTCGAAAAGAATTTGAAAATAATAAAAATCATTATTTAAGATTAAACTTTTAATTTCATTTGAAAGATTGTAACCTCATAATTATTAGTATTAAAAATAAAATAATACAACACATTGATTTATTTTCAATACATTTTATAGATTTAAATGCACCAAAAGTTGACAATTTTCCCCAATTGAAGGTTACTTAAATTAAGTGTATCAAAATCTTAGAATACTTTGGGGATGAAATTACTTACTAGAAACATTAATAAACCAATTAATGTAAAGATATTACAAATACATAGACAACTATATCACTATAGTATTTAAATCCAAGTAGTTGGTCAAAATTAATGATAAAAGATTTTCTGCGTCAACTTACAATATAGCTATTAATGTACGCTTTTGTTTCCTGCTAAAAATTTTCGTACGGAAAGCTAGAACTACCAACCACAAAACAAAACAAAACCTGAACTTTTTAAGCAATGGTTTATATCTTGTATTTAGATTATGAAAAAAAGAAAATAAGACCGGTAAGATGGTTTTTGAGTTCACAATTAAGAAAACTAAATGGAAAAATAATTTTCACTTGATTATTAATTCATTATTAAAATAGTGAAGAGATGATAAAATTTTTAATATTAATATTTGACCTGGTAATAATCGACTACAAATCTTTTATTGTCACTGAAACACTCATTTTTTTACCTTTTATTACTTTTATAACAAAATTTTCCTTTTTTATCTTTCTATCTTTACTTAGATATTCAACTCGAATACAAGAGACGAAACTAGAAATTGCTTAACAATTGTTACTGTAGGCTTCCATACTTAATTTTGTTTAACATTTTTTTAACATCTTAGAAAATGAAGAACAGAACAAATATCGATACAGATTTATTTCCCAATTAATCTAAAACAAAATGATATTTTCTGTTCTAAAATTATAGCATTAAAAACTCTTAACATTTTAAAAAATTTTATATTCCCATTTTTTAAAATTTTATATTCCCATTTTTATATCCCTTCCAATTAAATAGCATTACATCCATATGAAGGGGGTTGTAAAGTTATGTGACTTGAAAAAATAATTAAATTCTTTTAATAAAATAACTAATGGGTTACAATATACATTTGTTAATAAATGAACACTGAAATTTTCATTAACATCGAATAATTCACTAATTTTTTGGTGTTTTTAAAACTTTTTTCAGTTGGAAGTGTGAGTTATAAGAGTACGAAAGCTCTACGTTTTAGTACCTTATATATATATATATATATATATATATATATATATATATATATATATATATAGCAGGTGTACGAACTAAACACTCAAGTATTCAATTTCAAAACGAGACGAACATTACGTTTGTAATTCAGCACCTTTTTGTAAATTCTTATTTTTTTTTATTTGCTATCATCTGTAATTATTACTTGAAGGCAAAAGACTTGTTAGTTATGACTGGATAAATCCAGAGAGGACAGGGGGGAGGGTGATTTAATGTGAGTGGGTGGATTAAAGAAAATATTGTTAGGGATTAACGTTGATTTAATACGAGACAGCAACAAAGAGTTTGTATTTAAGTAAAGTTTCTTAAATAGGTATTTGAACAAGAATGTAAAAAAACCTGAATGAACTTACGTAAGAAAAAAAAAATTTACTGCGAGAAAAATGCAATGTATTCAAGGACATCTTGTGGCGAGAAACAAAAATATTTCTGTTCTCGTCCGCCTACGAGATTCTTATAAAGTTCTTCTTGCAGGATATTTTGCTAGTGGGTTGAGTCTGAACCCAATATCCCTCAATTCTGTTCTTATGCCACATCAGGGATTCTCAAACATTTTTGCTTGATGCTGCAAACCTTGTAACCAAATTTTAATTACATTTACACCGCCAATAAATTTAAACTATGCCCCACCCGATTAATATAAAAGTTGATTGACTATTGCCGACATTTTCTCTTCGTCTCACTCGATGCTATGATAATAATGGTGGATTTGCAAAAATATCTTCGATTTCAAGATTTTTTTTGTTAAATACAGAAAGAGAATATTGAATCCTAGGATAACACCAGGATAATACCCACCAAGACTGAAACTAAATATACCGAGTATTTTAAGAAAGGTGAACGTTTCTATCAGAGTTCCTTACTGATATTAATGATTTTATTGTCTCTACATATGGACCATTTCTGTTAACACATTATTAGAATCTCCCCCCCCCGGGGGGTCATAATAATATCAGTTCTGTTTTTCTAATAAAGATACTTCCATAAAAATATTAATGATTTTAATGTCTCCAGCTATGGACCATCTCCGTTAACACATTATTAGAATCTTCCACAGGGGGTCCTAATGATATCAGTTCTGCTTTTTTAATAAAGATACTCCAATAGAAATATAAATTTTTTTAACCACCATTCAGATGATATCAAGAATGCTTTGACAGGAATAGGGAATATGTGCTGTGACTGTTTGAAATTCCTAAAAATACTTCCTTAGGGATACTAGATTTTTTTTAATTACTTTATTGGTTATGCGGAAAAGGGTACTTCATTACTTGAGTTGGGAGTTTGGTTCTCACTGGGTGCTGTATGCGCGTGGCCTTGTAAAAAAACTAATCTATGCTTACTTAATAAGACATAATTTTGAATAAGTCTAATTCTCATTGGGAGCATCTACTTGTATAGTCTTGCGGATAGATAGAGAGAGAGAGAGAGAGAGTAATTGAAAAGAAAAAGATTTATTTTTCCCTTTCTTCCTCTCTCTGTCGCTCTCTTCCACTCTCTCTCTCTCTCTCTCTCTCTATATATATATATATATATATATATATATATATAGAGAGAGACAGAGAGAGAGACAGAGACAGAGACAGACAGACAGAGAGAAATCCAGTTTCAAGTCCCACCACATTTATATTTGTCTTGTGTGCCGCTATTTATTTTCCAGAATTCCAATTCGTCCAGTTTCGTATTAACTTCTTTTTTCGCGTCTTGTTGCTAATTAACGACGTGTGATCATAGGGATAAAAATTGCAATGTGCAAATAATTAGCACTACCCTCTAAATACGCTTTGCTTTCCCCTCTAATATCTTCTTCCAACTTTTTCTCATTTCTTTCTTTCTTTCTTTCTTTCTTTCTTTCTTTCTTTCTATGTACCACGATCTTTCTTTGACTGCTTTCCTTCATTTCTTTCTTCACTCCTTTCTTTTTTTTTTACATGCTTTCTTTAATTTAAGCATCTTCTCCTTTATTATCGTTTAAAAAACAAAACAAAAAAAATTGGGATGAAGATACTTGTTAATGTTTATAATAATCATCAAATCTTCTTTCTAACAAAAAAAAAAAAAGAAAATTATACCAAAACTGATATGTCCTTGTCCTGTTATGAATAATAATGTCGTATTTTAAAATATAAAGAGAGTTGTTGTTACTTGATTCCCTCATCCGATAATACTGGTTAAAAAATCGTACAAAAACGATAAGGATTATGGTCTAATGCAGGTGTATTAATTTACAGAGATCAAAGTCGGCGAGGATATTCCATTGAAACTTTTTAAATAATATGGTGACGCATGGACATTTGCACGAAATTGACGCTAAGCTCTCATTAAAAAAAAAAAAAGATTTACGCAGGTTCCGGAAAGTTGTAACATTAAGAAATACGAATATTGCCAATTTCCTTTCAATTTATTTTAGGTTTTGTCCTTGGTACAACGATTTACCTAATTCTAGCTAACCTTGGAAATTATCCTACACACACACACACACACACACACACACACACACACACACACACACACACATATATATATATATGCTTGAACCCAGGATCATCATCTGATGTAGGCTTCCTTGGAAGCAATGATGCAGTATAAATATTAGTCATTAGTTACATATATATATCAGGTAAAACTCAACAGATGAGATCTTAGCTTATTATTTATGATTGTCCTCTTTAAGTTTCAGGTGAACAATGTTATATATATGTAAATATATATTAATTTGTATTTATATATATATATATATATATATATATATATATATATATATATATATGTATGTATGTATGTATGCATGTATATATTTACGTGAGTATATATATATATATATATATATATATATATATATATATATATATATATATATAAATTAATATATATCTATATATATATATATATAACATTGTTCACCTGAAACTTAAAGAGGACAATCATATATAATAAGCTAAGAAGCTGGAACAACAGGAAATATAGATACCATTATAGAGATTAGTATTTATTTACCCACCCCACCATTCTGCTCATGGCAAAGCTGGGGGGTTGGATAAATTCATGTTTTTTTTACAACAGTATTATAACAATTTATGCCAACTCCAACTCCACCCCCATAGTAGTATTATTATTAGTAGTAGCAGCTGCTGCAAACCAGTCGACTGATGGTGGTGGTGGTGGGGGAGGCTGTAGAACACACTGACTGCATCTCTGCAGGGGGGGGGGGCAAGCCCCTCATCCCAACGAGTGTTCTGGATATAACACTAAACCAACTAATGTGAGGCTCCAATCCTGGAGCTCTGAGAAATGCAGAGTACCTTTCATTGTATGGGGTGTCCTCGTGGTGTAATGGTTAAAGCGATGAACTGCGGAATCGTAGTACGCGAGTTCGTACTCCAGTCGCGCTATTATGTTCACTTTCGGGCAAATACCCTTGGGAAAGGTATGAACCCCCTTATTCTCCCTCCAGCTATGGGTAAATAGTAGGACGGACTAGGTTCTTCAGCCTTGGTGAGGCAACTAGTCTAGGAGAAGGAAAACTCTGAATTCAAACCTGTTAAACTCCGCTTAAAAATTGACCTTGTGTCTTATCCTGCCCGAGCGGAGAGGTTGGTAAATAGTACCTTTCATTGTCATTACTTTCAGGTCCACTCTGAGCCGGAGTGGTAGATCCCAATCTAGAGGTCAAATAGAACTGTTTGACTATTTATCTGTGTGCAAACAAATGACATATCCAATTCAATAGTTACAAATAGAACTCTTTGAACATTTATCTGTGTGCAAACAAATGACATATCCAATTCAATAGTTACAAATAGAACTCTTTGAACATTTATCTGTGTGCAAACAAATGACATATCCAATTCAATAGTTACAAATAGAACTCTTTGAACATTTATCTGTGTGCAAACAAATGACATATCCAATTCAATAGTTACAAATAGAACTCTTTGAACATTTATCTGTGTGCAAACAAATGACATATCCAATTCAATAGTTACAAATAGAACTATTTGAACATTTATCTGTGTGCAAACAAATGACATATCCAATTCAATAGTTACAAATGGAACTCTTTGAACATTTAAACTGAGTGTAAACAAATGATTGATGTTTAATTGAATTGTTAATGATACGCAGCAATACTTGTAATCATTTAATTGTATGCAAATAAATGAATTATTTAAAATAATAATTAGTGTTAAATAGCAATCCTTGTAACCACTTCATTATCTGCAAACAAATGATTAATATCACAATGTATTGTTAGTGTTAGCAATAATTGAAACCATTTAACTATGTAGAACAATAGCAATACTTGTGTACCAAAAAAAGTTACTTCTAACTTATTTAAAAATAAAATTACTCACAAATCATATCTAAATGTGTGCAAATAAATGATTAATATTAAATTAAATTGTTACTATTACATCACAATACTTGAAACCATTTAAGTGTGCAAAAAATGAGTTCAGATTCATCTAAAAATGTTATCTACAAAATGCGTTTACAAATCATATATATTTAATATGTAGTAGTAGTAGTAGTAGTAGCAACCAAAGCAAAAATTAACTAACCCCAAAGGAATACAAGAACAGGCCTGACTGAGTGGGAAAGGTGATCCATTGAGAATTGTGCAAGAAATTGAAATTTAACCATATTAACAAATGGTACATACATAAACCAGAAGCTGTTATTGTAAATTAAATGTATAAAATTATCGATAACTTTGAGATATAAATGGATCACCTAATCTAGACCAAAAGGCAAGTCTTAGTTTTAATTATCAAGAAGAAAAAAACCTGTCATCAAGTGGATTTTGATGTGTCAGCACTCTACAGACTAAAAGTAAAGGAAAATGAAAATCTGGATAAATATCTGGACCTTGCAAGATAGCTGAAAAACTGTGGAATATGAGGGTAACTGAGATACCAGTAGTAGGAGGGTCACTTGGAACAATCCCCAAAAACCTAGAAAAGAAACTTGATAAACTAGAGATAAAAAGAATCCTGATCAACCAGACCACAACAATAATAAAACCGGCCAAGATACTTAGAAGAGTCCTGGAGACTCCAGATGACTTGTTGTCACTCAGACTCTAGTGAAATACCACCAACTAACGCTTGGCCCAGTCGACTGATGCTGTAAAATACACCGACTGTTTCTCTGCAGAGGGGTAAGACCCCCTCCTAATGAGTGTCCTGGATATGACACTAAACAATCTGATGGATTTGGGGAATGCAAAGTAACCCTTCATTGCCATCGCTTGCAGGTCCACTCAGAGTGGTTACACCTGATCCGGGCCTATCTATGGGTCAAATAGAACTAAACTGTGTACTATTGAAATAGAACTGTTTTGCGCGTCATACCAAATACTTTTAAAATGGTACTTGATACCTCCTTGCTTAACACTCAGTGATATAAGGTATGCATCAAGGGTAAAGTGGAGCAATCCAGGGAAAGGAGTAGCGCCCTCCCCTACACCTTAGTGTAGTAGCTACTGAAAAGGGAGCCTTCGGGTTACCCTTGACTACGGTCGCCAACTTTAGTTACTTAGACAAAAACTATAATTATACAAAACTGGATTGTTTGAAATTTAATTCGGCGTTAAATGACTCGAAAAGGGTTGATACGCCGTAAAACCAACCAACCAACCAACCAACCAAGTTATGCTGGTGTAAAAACTCACAATGAGTAATATCATAATGACAGTAGACTCTTGCTACAAGGACATTCTCAGGGATTTAAGACTGACATTTTAACGAATTTACCATTATGAAGGGTGGATTTTATATGAAGCTTAATAAATAAATACCCAATATAATTTTCTTTTTCGAGATTTTTTCTTCATTTTAAAGGAAAGTTTCAGATAATTGAAAGTGATTATTTTACTGGTCTCTTTCCTTTACTGTTGTATCCGGAATTTATTACTCTGACGACCGAGGTTCTTTGATAAAAACACCACCATTATAACATCCTGTCTTGATATTTGCCAAATCGATCATTCGATATTTGGCCTTTTTGTCAATAAATATTCCAGCTCTTTACGATAAGGAGTTTCAGAAATCGGATTTTTTTGTCAATCACCGATCGCTATGTATTATATTTGATGTTGTTTTTATCAATACTAGATAAGATATCCTTATTCAAGATATCATCTATGTACACAAAGAATCAGGTATATTGTCAAATTATCATTATTTGAAATAAGATAAAATTTATGTTCATCAGATAAAATTTATATATTCAAAATATCATACAATAACTGTAGGTAAAATATAGATAATGTATACAGTATAATAAACAATAAATGGAATGCACAGACAAAAGGCAAAAATATATTGAATGCATAGATAAAAGGGAACAATATATTTAATGCATAGATAAAAGGGAACAATATATTGAATGCATAGAAAAACGGGAACAATATATTGAATGCATATATAAAAGGGAACAATATATTGAATGCATAGATAAAAGGGAACAATATATTTAATGCATAGATAAAAGGGAACAACATACTGAATGCATAGATAAAAGTGAACAATATACTGAATGCATAGATAAACGGGAACAATATACTGAATGCATAGATAAAAGGGAACAATATATAGGATGCATAGATAAACTGGAACAATTTATTGAATGCATAGATAAATCGGAACAATATATTGAATGCATAGATAAACGGGAACATTGCACTGAATGCATAGATAAAATGGAACAATATATTGAATGCATAGATAAACGGAAAATATATATTAAATGCATAGATAAACGGGAACAATATACTGAATATATAGATAAACGGGAACAATATATTGAATGCATAGATGAAAGGGAACAATATATTGAATGCATAGACAAAAGGAAACAATATACTGAATGCACAGATAAAAGGGAACAATATATTGAATGCATAGATAAACGGGAACAATATACTGAATGCATAGGTAAAAGGGAACAATATATTGAATGCATAGACAAAAGGAAACAATAGAATGAATGCATAGATAAAAGGAACAATACACTGAATGCATAGATAAAAGGAACAATATATTGAATGCATAGATAAACGGGAACAATATATTGATTGCATAGATGAACGGGAAGAATATATTGAATGCATAGACAAAAAGAAACAATATACTGAATGTGTAGATAAAAGGGAACAACATACTGAATGCATAGATAAACGGGAGCAATATACTGAATGCATAGATAAATGGGAACAATATATTGAATGCAAAGATAAAAGGAACAATATACTGAATGCATAGCTAAAAGGGAACAATACATTGAATGCATAGATAAACGGGAACAATATATTGAATGCATAGATAAAAGGGAGCAATATATTGAATGCATAGATAAACGGGAACAATATATTGATTGCATAGATAAAAGGCAACAATATATAGGATTCATAGATAAACGGGAACAATATATTGAATGCATAGATAAACGGGAACAATATATTGATTGTATAGATGAACGGGTACAATATATTGAATGCATAGACAAAAGGAAACAATATACTGAATGCGTAGATAAAAGGGAACAAAATACTGAATGCATAGATAAAAGTGAACAATATACTGAATGCATAGATAAATGGGAACAATATATTGAATGCAAAGATAAAAGGAACAATATATTGAATGCGTAGATAAAAGGGAACAATATATTGAATGCATAGACAAATGGAAACAATATACTGAATGAGTAGATAAAAGGGAACAATATATTGAATGCGTAGATAAAAGGGAACAATATACTGAATGCATAGATAAAATGGAACAATATATTGAATGCGTAGATAAAAGGGAACAATATACTGAATGCATAGATAAAATGGAACAATATATTGAATGCGTAGATAAAAGGGAACAATATACTGAATGCATAGATAAAAGGGAACAATACATTGAATGCATAGATAAAAGGGAACAATATATTGAATGCATAGACAAATGGAAACAATATACTGAATGAGTAGATAAACGGGAACAATATACTGAATTCATAGATAAAAGGCAACAATATACTGAATGCATAGATAAAAGGGAACCATATACTGAATGCATAGATAAATGGGAGCAGTATATTGAATGCTAGATAAACGGGAACAATATACTGAATTCATAGCTAAAAGGGAACAATACTTTGAATGCATAGATAAAAGGAACAATATATTGAATGCATAGACAAAAGGAAACAATATACTGAAGGCGTAGATAAAAAGGAACAATATACTGAATGCATAGATTAAAGGGAGCAATATAATGAATGCATAGATAAACGGGAGCAATATATAGGATTCGTAGATAAAGGGGAACAATATATTGAATGCACAGATAATAGGGAGCAATATATTGAAGGAATAGATAAACGGGAGCAATATAATGAATGCATAGATAAACGGGAACAATATAATGAATGCATAGATAAACGGGAGCAATATATAGGATTCGTAGATAAAGGGGAACAATATATTGAATGCACAGATAATAGGGAGCAATATATTGAATGAATAGATAAACGGGAGCAATATATTGAATGCATAGATAAATGGGAACAATATATTGAATGCATAGATAAACGGGAGCAATATAATGATTGCATATATAAACGGGAACAATATATTGAATGCATAGATAAAAGGGAGCAATATATTGAAATGCATAGATAAACGGGAACAATATATTGAATGCATAGATAAACGGGAGCAATATAATGAATGCATAGATAAAAGGGAGCAATATATTGAATGCATAGATAAACGGGAACAATATATTGAATGCATAGATAAAAGGGAGCAATATATTGAATGCATAGATAAACAGGAACAATATATTGAATGCATATATAAACGGGAACAATATATTGAATGCATAGATAAACGGAAGCAATATATAGGATGCATAGATGAAAGGGAACAATATTGAGAATGCATAGATAAAAGGAAACGATATATAGAATAGATAGATAAAAGGGAACAATAAATCGAATAACTTCATAAAATAACAACCCCATTTACTATGGTTGGGTATATTCCTTGTCCCTAAACTGATGTCAAAATCTGTAGATCGCACTGGACCCTACATAAAGACTTCTGATAAATTTTAATTATTAATTAGGCCATAAGGTGTTCTCCGCAATTTCTATTTATAAAATAAAACTTTTAACAATACACAGTTGTACGATAGAAAATTCGTTTTAACTGAAGGTCTTATTAACCTCCATCAACTTTTTTCTCTTTACTAATTAAATCGGGAACTTTCACTTTTTGGCTTAAATGACGTAATTCAACCCCACTAAAATTCGGTCATCAAAGAATGCCCTATTCCTGCGATCTTGTGTCACACTTAACAAAGATAAGTAATTATTTATTAGTCATGTTTTGAAGTAATTGCATATTTCCTGATAAAATTCCGATTTCAAGCCCAGCTAAAACCTTAAAATGCTGATTTTAAAGGGGGTTAGTAGGCTATTTACGTTTACCACGATAAAATCATTGAAGCACTAATCCTCCCACTATCGATTTGAACATGTGCTAGGAAATGCCAAGCCAAATCACAATAAATAACATGAATAAAAACAAAATAAAACCTGTTATTTTATTTAACGAACACATTGATTTTGATGAAGTGCAGTGTTTCAAAAAGAATTCTTTAGTGTAAATTGAGTGAGGGAAATCTTTTGGTCTTTCTTTGTTAAATAAAATATCCACCATCTTTGCTAAGAAGTCAACAAATCAAAAGAACTTCCAAAATTTTGCGACATCTCAGCATATTTTGCAGATTAGGTTGGTGTTCATGTCTCATTCTCCCTCTTTTCGTCTCTGTACTCTCACTCTCTCTCTCACTTCTCGTCTCAGCTTTTTCATTGATGTCCATCTCTCTCTCTCTCTCTCTCTCTCTCTCTCTCTGTCTCTCTCTGTATCTCTGTCTCACTTTTCACCTCAGTTCGTCCATTGTTGTCCATCTCCCCCTCTCTCTCACATACTATTCGTCTCAGCTCGTTCACTGTTGTCCATCTTTCTCTCTCTCTCTCTCTCTCTCTCTCTTCTCGTCTCAGCTCATCCATTGGTTTCTCTCTCTCTATCTCGCTCTCTCTCCTTCTCTCACACTTTTCGTCACAGTTCCTCCATTGTTGTCCATCTTTCTCTCTCTCTATTCTTGTCTCAGCTCATTTCTCTACCTCTCTCACTTCTCATCTTATCTAGTCCATTGTTGTCCATCTCTCCCCCTCCTCTCTCTCTCCCTTGATCTCTTCCTCTCTCTCTCACTTCTCGTCTCATCTCGTTCATTGTTGTCCATCTTTAACTTTTATTCAGTATTTGAAATAATTGCGAGTTCTAATCCATGATTTTGAGTCGACGTTCGATATGACCTAAAAATATCTATTAACTGGGACATTAGCCTAATGAGTAGAGCGTTCAATTCCAGGTCGAGTCATACCAAAGACTCAAAAAATAGTACATAATGCCGCCTTACTTAGCACTCAGCATTATAAGGTGAGGATCAACGGTAAAATGGAGCAATCTAGGGAATGGAGTAGCGCCCTTCCCTACACCTCAGTGTAGTAGCTATTGAAAAGGGAGCCTTCGGGTCACCCTCAGCTAAAGTTGCCAACATTACTTCTATCTATCTATCTATCTATCTATCTATCTATCTATCTCTTATCTCTACAATATATCTATCTATTGTCTATTTTTCTCTTTCGAACAAAGCTCACTAACCGTAAAATGTAATTGTTTTTTTCTACACCGACCCTCCCCTCGCTCTGTTGTCCTTGGAATTCCAACGTTGTTGTTGGCGTGAAGCCGCCTGTTTGACTAAAGGAATTGTTTTGTTTCGTATCACAATGAACTTGATAATGTAACCCTATTGAGACTTTGCACAGCGTCAGGCCACCATGACATTATTGTAGCTCTTTAGAGGCGACCACATAACAACAATCCCCCACACACAACGTCCTTGTATCTCGCCCAACCCCGACCTCAAGAGAAGGACTAAATAGTCACGTGAAAATAAAATAGAAGACAACGAACCTTTTGTGAGGGTAGAGAGAAAAAACACCTACCTGGAATCTGCCAGCTGATCTCGCTTTCAGGGGGAATTTCCTCCCACGGACAGCATCTGTTATTTGGTTTAAAAGTTCGTAAAGGCTGGATCGATTGCCTAGCTCTTGAAGTGACTCTGAAGGGAGATGCCGACGGAACTGAGCAAATTTTGAACCCCGCTTCATAAAATCACACTTAAAATCGACTTTGTGTGACATCTCAACATCATAGTGTTGTCAGGTGCTGGGTTTCGGGTTAGGGTGACAGTTTGGGATTTGGGTGGGTTAGGGTTAGAGTTTGGAATTTGGGTAGGTTAAGTCCCGAGATGATTGAGCTTTAAACAGATTAATGGAACAATATAAAATAGGGTAAAGCATATTGTCAAGCTTTTTGTTCCGGAGTTTTATTTATTTAATGGAATGAGACTTGATTGAATACACACACACGCACGCACGCACGCACAAACACAAACACACGCACACGCACATATATAGAATTACGATTTAAATTTACGCGAAGACATTTTGAATCCTGCACATTTTTAGAGTGCTGTATGCACGAAAATACTGAACAATATCTCAATATTTTTTTAAAGTAATAATAATAATGATAATAATACAAAAGGATAGAAACACACAACCCAAGGTTTCATGTTTTTGATCAACATGTGAACCAGCGTTCGTTTACGTTTAAACGTGTTGAATACTTGCTCAGCCGAGGCTCGACAACGTGATTTTTATTCCGCTTTATTATCATCATCTTATTGCATTTATATATATATATATATAAGGTGGCCGACTGTAGTCGACAGCGACTCGAAGGCTCCTTTTTTAATAGCTACTACATCGAGATGTAAGGGAGGGTGGTACTACTTTCCTTACTCTTTTCCTGCTTACCATTGATCCATACCTTATAATGGTGAGCGTTAAGCAAGGAGGCATCAAGTATCATCTTTGAATCTTTGGTATTACTCGACCTGAGATTGAACCCAGGTCTCCTGGACCATTGGTCAACACTCAAACCATTATGTTAATTGGCTGGTATATATGTTTTTGACTTCTGATAACTTTTAATTATTTATGGTGACCTCGAATGTCCTCTGAGGTCACTCTCACAATTTGAGGTCTGAAGAATGTTCTTTCTAAAAAATATGTCAATAAGGATAGTCGTTTTCATTTAAAAGTTACACTAACGTACATTAATTTTCATTTGTCTTAGAAGTCGCTAGTTTTCAGGTGGCTTAGAAAGAAATTGGTTTCATGCCTACATTTGGTTATATATATATATATATACATATAAGTTGTAAAATAAAGAATATGCTTTTAATAACGGTTAAAATTGATTAAAAAACATAAAACCTTGGTGCCTTTCGACTGATACTTCTTAAAAGTCAATCATCAGTAAAATGAAGGAAATGAGGTTTTAAAAGGAGAAACAACTTAAAAATATGAGAATGCAAAAATTTCATTGTATTTGGGATCAAAAGTAAATGATTCCCTAAATATTCCTTCTTTGTTTTTTGAACTCTCTCTATCAACTCAGAGTTGGACATTGTGTATTAATCACAACAGCTTTCAAGATATTGAAATGGTACTTAATCCGAGCCTTGTGCAGAAGAGAGAAGAACTTTTCTAAATAGTTGACTCAGCATTCTCTCTAATGGCGGACAGATGCGTCTATGAATGCCCAGATGATGTTATTGGTGCATGTCTAATGGATAGAATATAGGACCTGTTAGACCATCATCACCTCTAATCATTGGATAGTTTTATCTACATAGCGTCTTTGACCTTTGAAGGAATAAATAACTAAACTTTATTAGAGGGTAAGACAAAATATCCTTACAAATGGAGAGGAATGTCTAGTTGTAAAGATGATATGACATAAATAATCAGCACAAATACCAATAGTTTCAACATAATATTTTCAATGAGCTCACGTATCGTACACAAAAATATCTACCAAAATATTCTTAAGTTTTACAACTAAAGCCCCATTCTACGATCATCATGGCAATATATACGTACAGCAATATTTCATTGTGATTGGGGTCCGATTTTGAACTTCCTTTCAGCAATTTCTATATGCCTTTTCTCAAAAATAAAGTTTTCCACCGTATAAAAATTAATTCACGGTATATCGATAATATTCTCCTTTTGGTCAATATCATAAATGGACAACACAACCAATAAATAAACAACACAACCAATAAATAAACAACACAATAAAGAAATGATGTTCCAAGACAATTTTGTACACATTTTTATTCTTGAACTTAATATAAGCTCTTATCTTTTATTTATGTGATTTGATCGACAAAAACAATAAAACTTTCACCACTTCTCCATTTAAAGAACTACCAGCACCAATTCCTTTAATCTCAATTATAAAAATGAATGCCCCGAACAATATTAATTGCAATTATTAAAAATATAGTATAACGCGCCAAACTTGTATCCTCCTCCAAAACAATCTTCCACTCTGAACTTAAAAACATTAAGCAAATCCTTGTTAGCAATGACTTTCCAAACCACATTGTTGATGAACAAATAAACGTGCTATATAAAATATCAACTTTTTTTAAAACAGCAATAATACTATACCAAACAACCCAAAACATATTAAACTATTTTTTCGTAGCCATATGCGTAAACACTATAAGATCGATGAGATACTGACTCACAACTAACCTCGACATCTCTAATAACTTCTCTCCCTCGACAAGTCACCTCAGTTTAACCAAAGTGATATAAAGATTTAAATGTCCACTAGAAGAATGCTTGTCCAATAAAATTAGCACCTAGATCAGACTGACTCCAACAACTCTGTTGAGATGCTTAATACTCCGCCTATCCGACACTTGTTCTATCTCTCAACATCTTAAAAAACATTTATGCCCCTCTTCCAAATACGAAAAAATTCCAACTGAAAACATCTCCATTTTACGCAAAGAAAAAAAATCCAAATTCTTTACACACGCTATATAAAGATTAAGAAACATTCTTTAAACAAGATCAACTTCGGATATAGCAGCTTCATTCTAAAATGTCTTTAACATCTTTCCTGACAGTTCTTCCTCTTACCTTCCGTAAAGTTGTTCTCTTTCGTAAATTTTCCTCCCTCCAATTCTTTATATAAATGCAGACCATTCATCAATGTATTTGTCATTTCGAATGTTCGTTTCTCTGAAGATGACTCTATACAGCAATCAGGAAAAAATAAACTACCTTTCCAGATGTTAAACGACTTTTACGAAGATTTGAACAAATTACTAATAAACAGAAGTAAAGTGTCTATCATATTATTATAAAACACATTTAAAAGAGAAAATGCTATGCTCCACACACACACACACACACACACACATATATATATATATATTCTTTTCTACAGAACTCACTGATATTACCCACTGATTCTAAGCAGAAATATCTGGGTTACACAGTCACCCAAGGCAACTTAGAATGTCTATCCATACAAAAGCAATCTCATCTTTTTTACAGGTACTATGCAAATAACTATCTCTCTTTCTTTCTCTCTCTCTCTCTCTCTCTCTCTCACACACACACACACACACACACACACACATATATATATATATATGTGTGTGTGTGTTTGTGTGTGTGCATGCTGGTGAAAAGAAAATGTAAAAACACAGCTGAGCCACACAGAAAGCCTTCATCAGATGATGACTCTAGAATTCGGTATCGTTTAGCCGTCTATTTCTCTCTTTTCCTCTCTTTTTTCGTCTCTTTACCTCTAAGTATGATTACTACAAACCCAGATCTCGCCAATAATATTTGTTAGTTTTTGTCTCCTTTTGGCAACGCCAGATGAAAATACAGACTACTAGTTGTATTCTCAATTCCCAACCAATATAATCGAACCTCAGAATAAAACGCTGATTCAATGAAGAACGATCTCAATTAACCTACGAGATGACGACGTTAAAACACTGAACAGGCAGTCAGAAGTGACATTTCCGTGATATATATATAACTTTATAGAATTTTTTCTTTTTCAAAACTTTAGACAATAAAAAAAAACACTTCAAGTTACGTTAATGTAAATAATAAATCCTCCGATTAGCACTAAAATCGTTTGCACTGAAAAATGAAAAACAATACTTTAACAAATCAACTTATGCCAACATTTTCCCCCGAAAACATGTCAACAGCGGGTTTAATTTTCTAAACTCATTTGTCGAATGAAATATTCACTCCAGCCATTTTGACCTTGCAAGCATTTTCTTTTGTCAATCAACCAAAAACGTTGGGAGCATCCTTGAACAGTGATGGTTTTACAAGTACGGGAATGCACTGAGTAAATTTGGGGCTGACAGATTTAAATTTATTTTTCTGTTTGAATTTTTGTTCAAAGTGGTTGACATTTTGATTCCTTATCAAATAAAATTTATTTTTTATTAATTTATTTTTTTCAAAGTCGATTTCAAAGCCAAAAGTAAATGATTGATTAATTAATTGACTGATTGTTTTTTTCGCACATTCTAATCGAATAGGAATAATTTTCAAATATATCTATTTGACACCTTCATGGGACCCTAACAGGTACTACCACTCCGGGTCAAAGTGGACTCGGGAGTAATAGCAAGAAAGCAGTACTCTATATTTTCCAAAGATCTAGAAGTAGAGCCTCAACATCAGATACAATTTAGTCTCATACTAAAGACCCCTTTTTTTAGCGGGAAGAGAATTCTTAGCCCTCAACCGGAGATACAATCAGCCAAATTCTAAAACCTATCGAGAGGGCATTACAGAAGAATAGGGAGAATCAAACTCAAGATCCTGAATTTGTTACGTCATGACGGTAAGCACATTTATTCTTCTGTAGAAATTTTGGGAGGCGCTCGTGGTGTAATAGTTGTCGTTGGACACAACGATACGAGTTCAATTCCTGGATGAGGCTGTTTACATTTCATATATCACTAATGCCCTTGGGAAAGGTATGAATCTAAAAATTATCTCGGTAACGATGGTAAATAGTAGGGCAGCTGAATTCAAAACTGTTAAACTTCGTATAAAAATTGACCTTGTGTCACATTCTTCCCGTACGGAGGGGTGGGAATGGTCTGTAATCTATCAAACATTAAAAGTATTCGAGAGTAGGCTCCAGTGGGGATGACCTATTAAGGGCTTAGATTGTTTCCAATTTTAGCCAATCAGTGATCCTCTTCAGCTAATAATCAAACGGCATCAAAAAGTCCTAAAAGATCTACATTTCTGGAATTTAAATACCACTTAGAAAAGTAACATAAAATTACTCTATGCTTTAATCACCGATCGAGTCTAAATATCATAAGTGGATTAGCGTATTTTCTTCAAAAAATGCTCAACTGATATTTTAGAATATGACAAACAAGGATTTGAAGTAGAATTTTTTATAAGCATTTCTAAGGTTGCGAGCTGAGGATGACGACGAAGTGTTTTTACTAATTGTCTGAATCTTTGATATAATCAACCCAAGAACATGTTTTCATTTTCGACAATGACTATCGAAGGTCAAAAGTTCATGCATTTCGGAGAATCATTAAATAGCCTTCATCCTCACCTTGTGATATCCTAAGAATAATGAAAAGGCTAATGATAAAACTAAACACCAAATTCCGGTCTGTCATCTTTGATAATAATAGTAATGATAATAATGATGATGATGGCTAAGAAAAGGAAACTTTAAGAGAGAAACAGAATCTCTCTAAATAGCAGCACAAAACATAAGAACATAAGAACCAATCAAATCAAAGCGAGAATAGATAAGACGCAACAAAATAGCAAATGTAGGCTATGCGGTGACAGAGATGAAACCATCAATCACATAATAAGTGAATGCACCAAATTAGCACAGAAGGAATATAAGACTAAACCCGACTGGGTGGGCAAGGTGATCCACTGGGAAATGTGCAAGAAATTGAAATTTGACCATACAAACAAATGGTATATGCACAACCCAACACCTGTCCTAGAAAATGACACTCATAAACTCCTATGGGACTTTAACATACAAACGGATAAACTAATCCCGGCCAGAAGATCAGACCTAATAATAATCAACAAAAAAAGAGAATTTGCAAAATTATCGACTTTGCTGTTCCGGCTAACCACAGAATAAAACTGAAAGAATATGAAAAGAAGGATGAGTACCTCGACCTTGTTAGGGAACTGAAAAAACTATGCAACATGCAGGCGACAATTATACCAATTGTAATTGGTGCGTTTGAAACAATAACTAAAGGATTACAAAAGGGACTGGAGGACTTGGAAGTTGGCGGACGAGTGGAGACCATCCAAACTACTACATTATTGAGAACGGCCAGAATACTGAGAAGAGTCCTGGAGACTAGATGAAACTTGATGTCACTCAAACTTCTGCGAAAGACCATCAGCTAAGACTGATGTGAAAAACTCTAATGAGTAAATATAAATATTAACAAACTTACCCCCTCTAGATATAAAAGACCTACCAATATTAATCCCTTCACCCTCAATTTCCATAGTGAATGAATGCCTCTTCTGTTATAAAAGAACCATCATAAAACACTTATTTCCAGAGCTAAACTATTATCTTTCTCCCGAACTCTTTTCCCTAATGAATTTGAAAATATAAAACAAACCCTTATTAATAGTGGGTTTCCCAACTTCATTGTTAATACAGAAATTACACATTTCATTTATAAAACTGAACAACATTACGTAGACAATAACTTAAACCATAAACAATCAATAAACCTTTACGACAAAAAACAATTTCATAGTAATTATAAGATAGATGAACATATATTAAAAAGGGCACCTCTGGTGGTGTAACGGTTAGCAAGCTAGACTAGCAGACCTACACGAGTGAGTTCGAGTCTCATTGGGCGCCCCATTCATTCGGCCTTGTGCCACATCAAAGCAAAGCGCTTTGTAAATTACATGAACATATATTAAAAAGGATACTTATAAAATTATACAGATAAAATGTGTTTTTATTATTTAATCATATATATATATATATATATATATATCGAGGAAATACGTTAAATAAATTCCGAACACTAATTACGTCACAGTTCAAAATAGAAAGTCACTAATGAAAAAGGAATGTGTTAAAATCTTTCTCATTTTTTTTGTTTTATTTTAAAAATTAAAAATAGATATAAATATAATTAAGAAGATACATCACGTATTTAAATGAATTGAAAATAGTTTGATATAAAAACGTTTAACGTTAGCAAATAATTCAAATATGAATTAAATCCTCTTCTGAATGTCTTGTTTTTTCCTATCTTTCTATCTCTCTCTCTCTCTCTCTCTATCTATCTATCTATGTTATCGTTGTAGGAAATGGAATCAGAGGCCTGCGTTCAAATCCTGATAATCGATTTAATTTTCTTCGACAGTAACCATTATGCAATGGAAATGTTTGGTTGGTTGGTTGGTTAAGTTTTATGGCATATTATGTTGTTTATTTCATGCCAAATCCTATTTTTACATATATATTAAATATAGGAGTTGTAAACACACAGTTAAGGATCAAACAGTTCAATTTCTAACAATTCAATTTAGCATAAGTCATTCGTTGGCACTTAGTTTGAATATCAAACAGTTCTATTTGACTCATAGATAGGACCCTATCAGGTGCTCCCACTCTGGGCCAGAATGGACCAGGGTGCAATGGAAATGGAAGGGGACTCTGCATTTCCCAAAGCTCCCACATTACTGGAGCTTCACCATCGGATTGTTTAATGTAATATCCAGGACACTCGTTGGGGGAGGGGCTGTCTTACGCCTCTGCAGAGATGCAGTCAGTGTATTCTACGGACTCGGCCGACTTGGCTGGCTTTGTCAATAGAAATTATTACATTTCAATGTTCTAAACTTTTTCTAGTTTGTTCAATTCTTTTTTGAAACTTATGCAGAAACATTTAAGAAAATTTTATTGATATTTTGTTGATAATGTGATGAATTTAATTTGATTCAATTTTTAATTACTGTTAATTATCCCCTTGGGAAAGGTATGAACCCCCTTTTATTACCCCCACAACTATCCGTTAAAAGGTACCATTACTGTTCTTCTACAGGGATGGTTTTGGCATTGAATAACCCACGAAGGTTGATGTGCCATTAAACAACTAAAAACTAAACACCCCAAACCCTGTAAATTATCTTTAATTCTTCGTAGATTATAATTGTATTATTTGCCTACACTAGCATGTTTTTCAGGCCACGACACTATATATATATATATATATATATATATATATATATATATATATATATATATATATATATATATAAGGGTAGGTCGATTTTAGAACTGTAAAAAACATTCAAAGAAAGTTGTAATATAATGTCAAAAGTTACCACAAGAAATATCTTTTTTCAAAAATTTGTATTTATTTGAGCAAAACCAAATAAATTGGGATTTTTATCACGGTAACGGTGTCACCGGCAACAAGCGTCGCTTAAATAAAACCCGAGTTAAAACCAAAAATAGATAAATAAATAAATAATACAATGCACTTAATAATAGATATTTTTTTAAGTTTAGTATTCTTTTCTTTAGAAATTAAATGAAAATATGAAAATTAAAAAGGAATAAAATCACTATAATATTTAATTTAATATACGAATAACTATTTACATATGCTGTTTTATTTATTGTATATTTTTTATGGTATTCACCTGATGAAATTACCTCCCCCTAAACGATTGTTTACTGTTTACGATTTTAATTATCACGAATACTCTTGAATTTATCATTAAAATAGACTTAACTATTAAAAAATACAACTTATATAATTATTCTGATTTGTTTATATTTTTAAAGTTAGTATTCATAAAAAAAACTGTTTACGAGCTAGATACAGTAGATATCTATAAAAAAAGTAAAAAGGAAAGAGAGGGGTCAAGAAAAAAATTACATTCAACACCAACAGCTTCAACATCAAATCTCCAGGGTAATGTTTCTTCCCCCCTCCAACTTATCTTCTCCAAGTGAAGAACCAGAAGAATAATATTTGCAACCAAAGAGTCATCCAAAAGGGCCTTATAGCCTTATCAAATTTCCAAGATATGCCCCCCAGTTAGTCAGGTAAGACATATCTTCTAATCTTGGAGCCAGCCTTGCCAATGCCTAGCTCTTTGATTTGAAGGCTATGGGCCTTCTTATACCCAGTATTAATATAAACGATATTATTATTGATAAATGTAAAGTTGACAGGGCAAAGACTAAAGTGAAAACAACTGCCCAACGAAATCATGATCAAACTATGGAAAATCTTATATGAATTGCAGTTAATGGGAGAATGGATAAGGACACATTGCTGTATAAGGAAATGTGTGGAGGAAAATGGACAGAAAACTATGATAAAAACTACGAGACCAGAACGCCATTTAACTTTTACAAAGGAGACACCATATGAAAGTAAATATCTGACACACAGAGTTCTTCCTAACATTGGTGCAACAGGTGCTGTTCATGCTGAGCAAGTGGTGGATTTCTTGCATGAATTCAACAGTGAGAACACTATCATGGCTATCCTTGTTGACAATACTAATGCCAACACAATTTGTGAAGGTGGAAAATCTTCACACAATTGGTTTCTCTCAGCACCATAAGGAACAACCTTTCAGAGCCCTTTTTAAAAATATAGATGGTTGCGCAAAAGGCCCAATAGCATTCAGTGGCCCCCTGGGGAAATTATGCTGAAAGGATTGCTATGATTTACCCCAAATATCATTTTACACTATTAGCAGACCTCTGGATTCAATTTTGAAAATTGATGAAATACATGATCTCAGTTGTGACCAAAGACTCCTGTATGAATACGCAGTAGGTATTTCTAGTGGTAAGGTTGACTCTAGATATGCCTCCTGGAAAATTGGTCCTTTAAACCAGGCAAAATGGTTAACTTTGACCATCAGGTTCATGTGTTTATGGACTCGTGGTGCATACCCAGAAAGTCTCACAACAAAACTCCACAGTTTAATAAATTTTATCGTAAATGTGTATGCCACTTGTTGGTTTGAAATTAAAAGAAATAATAAATTCCACAATCAGCAACTGTAAATTTTTAATATGATCCACAAGATTAAGGAGCAGCCTCATGAAATCCAAAAGATAGCAATAAGAAATATGCCAGGTAATACATTTTGTTTACTACCAGAAAACTTTCAATATTCCGTGCTCAAATCTGAGGAAGTTGAAGTAAGAGAAGAACCTTTAAAAAGAATTTTGACCATTATGTAAGTAAATATTTATTCATATATCACTGACTCAATTATTCCAATTAATAGAATTATTTTTAAAGATTTTATCTAATTTCACCATAATTATTAAAGCAGTAAAGATTGGAATTTTTTAATAATTCAATTAATTAATTTTTATATTCTTTCAGGAGTGAGGAGTCAACCAGGAAAAGGTTAAAAAGAATACCAACTATTTATTTTAATGCCACATATTGGACACAATTAATTGATTTAACATTATATGACATTTTTGAACTACCAATGATGGAAGTTTTTTTCTGAATCTGAACTTCGAGAATCATTGTTAAATGGAACCAAGCTAGACTTGCCAGATTTGTCCTCACATTCCCAGGCCATGGAATGGGCAGTCAAGTTAACAACCGAAGCTTCACAAACTGTATATGGTTTTGAAGCAAGGCATCAACACATAAAAGCCAAAGTTTTGAGTCAGAAATTGAGAATGGCATTTATGTCTTAGGGCTCTTATATGGAGCAATGTGACTCTATATTAAGCTCTATTAAAATAGTGTTTGTTTTTCCTTATTTTTTTGTTTGTTGTATTTTCACTTATAACAGAAAAAACTCAATTTTTAAGGTATTCAAATATTACTGTTTAATTCATAATGTTAAAAAGCAGTTTATTGAAGCAGATACTGAAAATGGGGGGGGGCAGATTTTCAATTTGAAGATTAGTCATCATTTCTTTGATTAATATCATTTTTATGAAATAAATGGACATTCCCTGATTTAAATACTAACATTATTTGGTTTTCATACTAATATTCAAGCGAAATCTTGCAAAAACGAGGAATTTTCAGTATATTTTTTTCTACAATCTTTGATATCAAGCTCTCAAAAAACCGTTGAACTATTTGATCTAATTTTTTGTATGAGTACTTAATAATAGGTCCCTACACAACTTTCGGTAAGTGAGATTATTTAATATTTTAAGAAAAGAGAAAAATCAACCTACCCTAATATATATATATATATATATATATAAAGAGAGAGAGAGAGAGAGGTGAGTACGAGAGATGGGGTTGGGTGTTTATGAATGAACATAAACATACGAGCTGCCTTGGAGTGAAAAGACACGTGTATGGCCTTCGGGTGAGGAAATCCTCGAGTGGATGCCTGAGATCTGCACATCCAACTCAAACCTACCCAGCTCTGCCCATACCGCAATTTCACTCTGAATTAAAAAATGGGCAGAATCAGCGCTTTCTTGGTTTTTGCAGCTTAAATGGCTATTTTTATTACATGAGTATTTTTCAAAGGCAAGACTAAACAGCAATGTATTTTCCTGTATGGTAGAATAGGTAGAAGATAGATAGATAGATAGATAGATAGATAGATTGTCGATGCATAGGTAAATAATACAGTAATCGGGAATTATACTCGAAGTGGTTGAAAGAAAACTAACCTGATGATCAAAAGCCTGAAACTGTTTGTCTTATTATGAAACCCTATTTCTTATGATATTTTAATAAAGTGATAATTGTTCTAGGCATTTCTAAAATTATTACATATATCATGTATTGAATATTGTATGAATGATTTTGCTACTGTTTTAGATTTTTATTGACGGTAACTGTGTTATATATATATATATATATATATATATATATATATATATATATATATATATATATATGTATGTATATTTAGGCAGCATTTCTTCGTTAATGCAAATTTCATTGAACATAATAGACATTTTATGCCTACATATTCTCTTTTGGATCCGTTCGAATTCCCGTATTACTTTTATCGTATTCGGGGGGAACTGATTAAGGTATTGTCCATAATTGTATGTATCCCTAGTACTTTCTGCCGACTTTGGGCCATCATCAGGGGAGAATCTGTTACAAAAGTGATGTAACTTTTGTTTTAGCAAATTACTACTGTGTAAGGACGTCTTTGCTGTTGGAGATTATGGCGCTTGCTTTTAAATGTAATACTTAAATGTAATACTTGAATGTCTTTAGCTACTGGCACTATTTACAGAATTACATTTAAAAGCAAGCGCCATAATCTCCAACAGCAAAGACGTCCTTACACAGTAGTAATTTGCTAAAACAAAAGTTACATCACTTTTGTAACAGATTCTCCCCTGATCATATTTACCAAACCCTCCGCTCGGGCAGGATATGACACAAGGTCACTTTTTAAGCGGAGTTTAACAGGTTTGAATTCAGAGTTTTCCTTCTCCTAGACTAGCTGCCTGACCAAGGCTGAAGAACCTAATCTGTCCTACTATTTACCCATAGCTGGAGGGAGAATAATTGGATTCGTACCTTTCCCAAGGGTATTAGTGCTATGTGAAATGCAATCACTCTCGTCCAGGATTTGAACTCGTATCGTCGTGTCCAATTCCTACGACGATAGCCATTACACCACGGGCATTCTCCCCTGATGATGGCCCAAAGTCGGGCAGAAAGTACTAGGGATACATACAATTATGGACAATACCTTAATCAGTTCCCCCCGAATACGATGAAAGTAATACGGGAATTCGAACGGATCCAAAAGAGAATATGTAGGCATAAAATGTCTATTATGTTCAATGAAATTTGCATATACATATATACGAGGATCATTAAATAAGTTTCCAGACTTTTTTCGTATGGGCACTTTTATTGATAGTACACACATGAAACACTAGTCCCCTTCGAAGTAATCTCCTCCGGCTGCAATGCACTTGTTATACCGTTCTAACAACTTCTGGAAGGCCCCATGGAAGTCCTCTTGTGTGAGCATGTCAATGCCCTTCGACACAGCCTCTTTCATATCCTTAATTGTCTCATAACGACAGCCTCTGAGCTTAGTGAATAAGCAAAAGTCACAGGGAGCAAGATCTGGACTATACGGAGGTTGACAAACTGTGTTGATGCCCATCTTAGTCAAATAGTCTGTGACAAGGATGGAGTTGTGGACTGGTGCATTGTCCTGCTGGAAATGCCACAAACTCGATTTGAAGAATGCTGGCCTCTTCCGACGGAATCTCTTCCTGAACTTCCTTAAAACCTCAACATAATAACCCTAACCCTAACCCTTTGGCCAATCAACTCTGGTCTATTGACTTCCTTACTCCTCCCACACCTCTCATCATCCCTCACAGACACCCTACCTTCCTTGAATCTCTTATGCCAATCAAAAACTGATGCTCGATTCATGCAAGATGGTCTAAAAGCAGTCTGAAGCATTCTATACGTTTCTATAGCATTTTTTCCAAGTTTAAAACAATTTTATTGCATATCGTTCTTCTAAAATGTCCTCATGTCCAGATTGCATTTTTGAAATTCACCAGCTGTGACAATCAGGGTTTAGTAGGGTGTATTCCTGTTGCTGCTGCACCTGTTCATTTGAATGTGAAATCATAAAAATTGGTCAGTCATCTCATAAGATGTATAGCAATAACATAGTGAATTTTCAAGAGTCTAGGACAATTTTAAATGCCTGTACAAAAAAAGTCTGGAAACTTATTGAATATACCACGTATATATATATATATATATATATATATATATATATATACGAACCCCTCGACATGAGCAGGATGCTACCCAAGGTCAGTTTTTTAAGTAGTGTCTAACAGGTTTGAATTTAGAGTTTTCCATCTCCTAGAATTGAGGTGGGAGATACTCATGGTATAATGGTATCGACGGTGAACAGTGTTCTAAACCTGAAAGAGGCTGTTTGCATTTCACAACGCACTAAAATCTTGGTAAATGTACGAATCCAACTCTTCTCTCTTCAGCTATTAGTAAATTGTAGGGCAGATGGGGCTCTTTCACCTTGGTATGGTAATCAGTCTTGGAGAAGGAAAATTTTAAATTCAAACCAGTTAGACTCCGTATAAAAATTGACCTTGTATCACATCCTGTTCGTGCGGTGGGGGATGAATGAGTTTTCGTCAATGGCCCGGAAGACCAGCGTTCAATCCCAGGTCTAGTCATACCAAAGACTCAAAAAATGCCGTCTTGCTTAACATTCATCATTTTAAGACACGGATCAAGAGTAAAGTGGAGCAATCTAGGGAAAAGAGTGGTGACTTCCCCTACACCTCGGTGTAGTAGCTATTGAAAAGAGATCCTTCGGGTTGCCCTTGACGACAGTCACCCACTTTACTGACTTTTACTTATATATATATATATATATATATCACCAAAGTGATTAGGAAAATTTATTTTGGGTTTTCTATTTTTTAATTGTTCTCAGCTAGTTTCAAACTTTGGTTATTCTCAAGAGAAAAGCTGTTGGCCAAAAAAGTTTTATTAAAGTTTTTTTTAAATAAACGTTAAAAGATTTGATATGAAACGACTAAAGATAATATGACTTAGGTAAGGTCATTTGATTTGATGGCATATCAACTCTTGTGGGCTATTTAATATGGAATCTTGGTTATACATACATATTAGATATGTAGAGTTACGGCCCCACTTGGACGTGTGTAGCTTTATGGCACCACTTAATAGGTTTTATGATAGCCCTTAAAATGTGGCAACCGTTTCAAATAGTCGGTTCAAAATACAGATTGAGAGAAAGAAGCTTGTACCAGCAGGAAAGAGACAACCAGTGTACAGGGGTCGAAAGAGAGACAACTTACGACTTTAGTTATTTCATTGGTCACCGGCTGTTTTGAGCGTGATTGTTCTGTGACACACACACACACACACACACACTCTCTCTCTCTCTTTCTCTCTCTCTTTCTCTTTTCGTGTCTCCTCTTCTGTTAGAATTCGTCCTTATATATATATATATATATATATCCCTTAAAAATGATTAAATACGTAATTAATCTTCGTAAATTGAAACGTAACTGCCCAGTCACAAATATCAGCTGATACTAAACAATTGTTTATCTGTGAATATTTCTCATTTCAAGTAATTCCCCAGCATTCTGAAATCCCAAACAAATGTTTATTACTGTATTTTTACATTCTTAAGTATCAACTTATAAACAAATGCCTAAATGAAATTTTGCAATTCGGTTTTAAATTCAAAATTTAAAAATATTTATTACTGTATTTTTACATTCCTAATGTCACGTGATAGCTCACGGAGACGAAGAGGTAAGAATGATACTATCCTCCCGTGTTGCTATTAGCACTATCTAGCAATGGACGAGAAAGAGGTTCGTCAACAAGTGACGAATAGGGGAAAGAGAGAAAAGAAAAGGAAATTTTCTCCCCAAAGCTTGATAATTAAAATTATAAAGTCGTCAAAAGTGACGAAGAAAGAAAGAAAGAAAGAAAGAAAGAAAGAAGGATTTACCTCCTCAAGGTTTGAAACATGATACGGCCAAAAGCCGAGAGAGAAAAAGAAAGAAAGGAAAACAAGATTAAAGAAAAAGAAAAGGAGAGAGAGAGAGAGAGAGAAAGAAAGAGAAGAGAAATTGTTTTCCCCTATAGTGAAAATTAGGAAGGACGAAAAAGGGAAAAGGAAAGAATTCGTCAAAGCGTGAAGAAGAAAGGGGATAAAAGAAAAGTAAAGTGAGAAAAAAAAAGTGAAAGAAAAGGAGAAAGAACAGTGAAATGAATTGCCTTTTTTTTCTATGGTATTTCTGTTATCCTTTTCTTCTCTTAAGTGAGGGGATGTCACGTGATAGCTCACGGAGACGAAGAGGTAAGAATGATACTATCCTCCCGTGTTGCTATTAGCACTATCTAGCAGTCAAAAAGTGACCGTTAAGAGAGAATGTGGGTCACAGAGGAGATAGACCAGATGTTCGCACTTAGTGACCTCAGGTCGCCGGACATCGGAAGGAGAAAGAGAGAGAAGCCAAATGATTGGCTGGGACCCCAAAACGGAAGTGGGGTTCCCTTCCCCTCAGCGGAAGTAAAGGACAAAAAAGTCAGTTTTTGAGCAAGGCTCGTGGCAGACGGACCATAGCCATTTTACTCCGGGCTGAAGACAAAAAGATTAACTGAGACATGAGAGACCCGAGTCCCTCAAGCCAGTACTAAAAACAGAACCAAGTCTAGTAGCCCGTGAAAGAAGAAAATTCTCCAGTGGAACCCCGTCGAAAATAAGATAAGTAACTTTGGGGACATTTTTCCTTTACACCCAAATTTCGTTTACCACTCTCTCTCTCAATTTGAAGAAAGACAAAAGTCAGAAAAGACGTTTATATTCGTGGACTGTCCAATTATATGTTTTGACACTCTGAACGTGTATATATAAGTAGTAAAGGATTTTATGTATTTTCATTTTACCATGTGGTCTATGTTGTTACTTCATGCTTTCTTTCCGGCTTCTATTCGCCTCATGTTATCTTGCTTAGAATTGTCCTATTAATTCCTAAAGTATCACACGGGAAACCGGAGTTGCCGACTACTACAATATTAATATTATTACGACTAAGACCTATAGGCCCGTATTCTTCTATTATCTAAGGGAAAGAAGTTTAGCGGCCTGGTGGGTGTGTGATAGTGTGAAATTTGGAACCCCTTTGCCAGCGGTGGTCAGTCTGGCCCTAAATTATTCCCTCACATAATATGCCAGTTCTTATCTGCCTGAGAGAAGAACTCTGAACAGGACTTATTCTGTAGGGGATCAAGTGCCAACCTGCCCCGTCTTCACACGTGCGAAAATAAAGTCCCGTTTTGGGATTTTAGTCGATTTGCCGTCACACTAAGTATTAACTTATAAATAAATGCCAAAATGAAATTTTGCAATTCGGTTTTAAATTCAAAATTTAAAAAAAAAAGAATTAACAACAAAAATAATTAATTGAAATCCTTAATTATTTCACAAATATATGAGTTGTCAGACAATGTTGTCGAGAATATTTTTGTATGAGCCTGAGCTCATTTTTGAATGGTTACAAGTATTTATAGCACGAATAATTCTATTTACAATTAATCTTTTATTTAAAGACAATTCAATGGTTTAAAGTATTGCTATATAATACTAATAATTTAATTAAACATCAGTCATTTGTTTGCTCACAGTTAAATAATCAAACAGTTCTATTCCATACAAATTAATTTAGTATAAGTCATTTGTTTTCGCACAGATGGTTATATATATATATATATATATATAATGTTTATGTGAATAGTTCGTCGGTATTTTTATTTGTTGATAAGATAGAATTAATTTGTTTGGACTCTAATATTGTCATTATTTCTACACAGTTAAATGGTTTCAGTTTTTGCTATTAAACTTTTTTAATTCTATTCAATATTAATCATTTATTTGCAGACAATCAAATGGTTCCAAGTATTGCTACACACAATACCAATAATTCTATTTTGCACACAGGTGAATGGTTTCAAGTACAAAAAGCAAATAGTTTTATTTACACACAATTAAATGGTTCCAAGTATTGCTATGTATCACTAACAATTCAATTAAACACCAGTCATTTGTTTACACACTGTTTAAATAGCAAACAGTTCTATTTGACCCACAGGGAAGACCCTACCAGATGCTACGACTCAGGGCCAGAGTGAATTTGGGAGCAATAGTAATGTAGGGGTATTCCACACTTCCCAGAGCTCCAGGACTGGAGCATCACCATCAGAACGTTTAATGTCATATTAAGGACACTCGTTGGGTGGAGAGTCTTACCCCTCTGCAGTCGGTGTATTCTAAAAACCAGTCAGAGTATTCTAAAGACCAGCCGACTGGGCAGTAAAAATGATATGGTGACGTTCTTTATATATATATATATATATATATATATATATATATATATATATATATATATATATACATGCGTGTACGTATACGAGCGTGCGTGCTTGCGTGTTTGTATACTGTTTTTCAAAGAAATCAATTTGGCGGGATTTTATGAAGTTGTACCTCGATTTCTATTGGCGTAAACTTCTGCATCAGGAGCGAGAAACAGAGAAAGAATGAGAGAGAGAGAGAGGAGGGGATCGATCAAAAAGATTGAAAGAAGAGAGAGAGAGAGAGAGAGAGAGAGAGAGAGAGAGAGAGAAAGAGAATATAAGAGAAAGAGAGAGAGAGTTTCTTGATATACTGGTATTTACGCATGCGCGTACATATGGTATCTTACCTATCCTCGCATACACAAGTCCGATTCTCTACATTGCTAAATATATCTGGCTACATATTTGGACGTTGTCGAGTAGGTTGATGTGCACGTGTTTTTATCCGAACCTCCCACCCGGTTCAAATAGTCGACCGATAATTCATTTCCCATAGCTGAGTGACTGCTCCCACCTACAACTCGCTGATAAATAAATGAAGCTCACATGATTAATCTATGTTCGTTGCGTTCATCCGAAAGAACTCTCCGTGTGTGTGTGTGTGTATATATATATGTATATAAACACACACACACATACACACACACACACACACACACACATATATATATATATTGTAACAGTGTTGGTTGTCACTATTTCACTTCGTGGGTTTGTGTCAAAGCAAATGCGATATAATTTGGAGAGTGCTCAATATCTGTGATAGAGCTATTATATCATAATAATAATAAGTAAATATATATTAATTTTTATAAAATCATAATGATATGGAAGCTTCCATGCTATTAAATAGACATAAAAACTAATATATATTTACTTGTTATATATATATATATATATACATACACACACATATATATACATACGCACACACACACACACACACACACACAAACACACTATATATATATATATATATATATATGCTTGTGGTCTTAAGTAAAAACTCCCAGAAAATCTATATATGAAATCATAACCCTATTTGAAAATGTACACATACAAGGAAAAAGGTGCGTCTCAAGGAAATAACAACTTACACATATGGTCATACACAGATATATGTCTGTGTGCGTACACACATACAACTGATCATGTTTGTATACATTTTAATGAAAACCTATTGTTTTCCATATGTACGTACACGCACATACCATGCAATATATATATACATATATATATATATATATATATATATATATAGGTGTACATAAGCGTGTATCTCATTTGTTTTTCACACACACATACATACACCCATGTAAATAGTTGGTTTTACGGAATGTCAACCTGAGGTTATTCTATGCTGCGTTGTTTTTGCTCACAGCATCTGTTATTCTTGAATAGTCACCCATTAAATACGAAACAGGCTCATTGCTGATTAACCTCGGTGTTCTCATGGGAATCCAATCTTCCGGTGTGACTAGACCATAAGTTGACTTTGTGGATGTATATCACACACACACACACACACACACACACACACACACACACACACACACACACACACACACAAAACCGTTTTGATTATGTGAAATTCCGAGTAATAAGAAGTTTTTCTTTTAATATTTTAAAATATCTCATAATTGCAATATTGGGATATTTCTGCTTTTATGTAATCTTTCCCTTGATTTTACGATCGTTTTAGATCTTACATTTGAAGTTTTATCAAGCTGAAAGTTTAGCAACATTAATTGAGTGTGTGTGTGTGTGTGTGTGTGTGTGTGTGTACGAGAGTCATTCGATAATAATTTCAATTTCGTCAAAAGAATTGGCAATAGGAAGCAGTGTTTACAGTTGAACCATTTTCAAAGAAATTAATCGAGATAGCTTCTTTCATAAGATGTTCAGTATGACCTTCTATGATAAACACTGCGGCCGGAACCTTTTCTTTATGGGAGATTCAGTGTTTTTTCGACTCAGCCACGGAGTAGCAAACCTATTTTTCTTTATTTGTAGACATTCTTTTACTACAGCAAGCTTCTCAATTCGTATTCATTTTTAAATTTCACAAGATTTGCACTTCTCAGCCACTAAAAATTTGATGTCATACTTCCGTTCAAGCCTGCAGCACTGTTTGATTTGCTGCCATTTTGAATAACCTCAAAACAAATATTTTTGCGAGATTAAAATGATTTTTGCCATAAACCAATTCCATACAATGAAGAGTTTAGATTTATGGGAAAAAGTTCTGAAAAAAATGTTATTTTGCTTTTTTTTAAAAGAATTCCCATATTTATTGAATGACCCCCGTGTGTATGTATACCTACATAAAGAGAAAGAGAGACAGGCAGACAGAGACAGAAGGACAGAGAGATGAAGAGAGAGAAAAAAGCAAACAGTCTATGTGTGCGTTTGTGTGTGTGTGTGTGTGTGAAAAGGAGAGAAATACAGAGAGAATGAAAGAGAAAGAGGATGCACATAAGCGTGTGTCTAAAGGGAGGGGTCTTTCCAATATGTTGCATTCTTACAAGGGACAATTTTTAACTTCACGAAAAATACTCTTAGTTTTTCATTTTTTTTTTCTTTCCATTGCCTCAATATCTTCCGATTAAAACAACTTCATCCATCATACTTTACTCACTTTACTATGAAAGGTTTCAGGGGCCCAGAAAAGAAGAATATATATATATATATATATATATATATATATATATATATATATATATATATATACGTGTAAAACGAATAAATATATATATATATGCATGTAAGAATATCTATGTGTGTGTGTGTGTAGAATGAAAAAAAGAGCGCATAGTTGTTGTTAAATAAGATTTATTAACTTGGTATTAATTCAGACAGATTACAGCCTAAGGATAGGGGTGGGGTGGCGGTTTCAAGACTGCATTTCAAAACTGACTGACATATCAGGCTTACAAACATTTACGTGATCGTTTATAAAAATTGAATTTTTTTATCATTTCATTCATTAGTGAAAAGCTTGGTTGTATGTTTGCACTTGCTAACCGCTTCGTATTTGTATTGATGCATATACCCTATCCTCAATGTCAGCGAGTCCTCTTCCTCCTTTTCTTGACACATATTGTATATCTATATCATCTCTGGAAACCTTGAGCATAGTCATCAATTTTCTTGTCTTTTGGTCGATTTATCTGATTGCCTCCCTTGTCCATTGTAAGAATCATCCAGAGTGTTTTACAAAAGGGACAACTCAAGTGTTTATCCCTTTAATGAAATTTCTGCTGCAGAGGTTGCTTTCAAAACATTTATTAATATTATTATTACTCCTTGAAAGTTTTTCACATCAGTTTTAGCTGATAGTTTTTCACTGGAGTCTGAGTGATAGTAAGTCTCCTCAAGTCTCCAGGACTCTTCTCAGTATTCTGGCCGATTTCAGCAATGCTGTAGTTCGGATGGTCTCCTCTCGTCCCGTTATTTTCAAGTCCTTCCGTCCCTTTATTAATCCTTTGGCGACTGTACCAAAAGCACCAATTATAATTGGTGTAAACGTCACTTTCTTGTTCCACAGTTTTTTCAGTTCCCTAGTTATGTCAAGGTATTTATCCTTCTTTTCACTTTCTTTTAATTTTACTCCGTGGTCAGCCGGAACAACAAAGTCCACAATTTTGCAAGTTCTTTTTTTTTTTGTTGATTATTATTAGGTTTGGTTGTCTGGTCGAGGTTAAAATGTAAAAATCCCAGAGGAGTTTGTGTGTGTCATTCTCCAGGACTGATGTTTGGTTATGCATATACTATTTGTTTCTTGGTCAAATTTCAATTTCTTGCACAATTTACAGTTTTACCAACCGAGCTGTGTCACTAGTCTTATACTCTTTCAGTGCTAACTTGCTGCATTCACTTATTATGTGATTAATTGTTTCGTCTCTATCACCACATAACCTACATTTGCTGGTTTGTTGCGTCTTATATATCCTTGCTTTGATATGATTGGTCCTTATGGCGTTGTTTTGTGCTACTATCAGGAGAGATCCGATTTCTCTAAAGGTTTCCCTTTCTTAGCCCCGTACCTATTTTCTCGTGTGAGATGCTGCTTATTAGTCACTTAAAACGTCCATAGAGTTGTTTTCTTTCTATTTTCCTTTTCTGGTTATTTCCATTCTGTTGGTCCTCATTTTGTCAGTATTGTTTCTGGTGGTTGTAATCAGTCTTCCTCCACCCTTTTCTATGTAGTCTTCACGTCGTTGTATTGATACGTCAACAGTCTTCGATACTGGCAAAACCTCTTCCTCCTTCTTTTTTTGGCACGTATAGTCTGTCAACGTCATCTCTTGGATGTAATGCCTTACACATGGTGATTAGTTTGCTTGTTTTTAGTCTATTTGCTTAAGTTCTTCTTGTTCACTTCAAGAATGGTCCCGAGTATCTTAGGAGGGGGGACAGCCCATGTATTTATTTCTTTGATAAGGTTTCTGCTATATAGTTTTGTCTCGAGTAGCTTTCTGATTCTTCTGAAATATTCTTTCTTAATTTTTTCTTTCATCTTTTGTTTGATAGTGTCAGTTTTTAATATCCCCAAGTATTTGTAGGTTTCCTTTTCTCCGAGTGTTCAAATTTTGTCTTGATTTGGTAGTTCCATTCCGTCTGTAAAGTGCTGTTTTCCGCTTTTCATTTCGAACATGGCAAATTTTTCTATACCAAATTCCATCCCAATGTCCTGAATGTATATTCTAAGTACGTGTATTAGAGTCTCCAATTCTTTTTCATTTTTGGCAAAGAGTCTGATGCCATCCATGCACATTAGGTGATTGATCTTTTCCTGCGATTTTCTAAGTTGTATCCAGCTGTGCATTTTCTGAGTATGTGGCTAAGTGGCATCATGGCAATTATAAATTGTAATGGTGATATTGCATCTCCTTGTAATATGCCGCTTTGTATTTTTGTTTCAGCAAAGTTTTTCCCTCCGGTTGTCAATTCCCTTTTACAGGTTTTCATTGTTTTCTCGATAAAGTTTATGACTTCATCTAATATTTTGTACATTTTGAGACAGTTTATTATCCAGCTTTGTGGGACCATATCATATGCCGTTTTGTTATCAATCCAGGCTATAGTTAGATTTTTCCATCTTGTCTTACTCTCGTTGAGGACGTGCTGATCTATGTTGAGCAGTTCTTCTGTGCCTCTGGTCCAATTGCATCGTCCTTTCTTGTTAAGGAGAAATCAATTTCTTCCCTTATTTGTGCTGTTAGGATTTTCTGCATCATAGGTAGGCACATTTTTGATCTGTAGTTGCTTGTGGCGGTTCCTTTACGGGGGTCTTTTTGGATCAGTGTGGTCTTTTCTTAGGTCATCCATTCGGGTACGTGTGCTTCTTGAAGACATGTGTTCATTTCGAGTGATAGTCTGTCATGAATGTTGGTGAATTTCTTGAACCAGTATCCATCATGGTCTGGTATTTACCAATTTGATATTTTTTAGTGTCATTCTCAGTAAATCCATGTGTATTTCTGCTTTCGTTCATTCTTCGTGTTTTTAACTCATTCGCCATATTGCTTATCCAATCGGCTTTTTTGTTATGTTCTCTTGGCTGCTATATTTTACTCCAGAATTTTTTTAGTTCTCTTGCATCCGGTTGTTGGTATGTTTTTAAGTTATCTTCCTCAATTTGTTGGTAGAATTTCCTTTCGTTGTTTTTGAATGTCCTATTTTCTCTGTATTATTTTACCCTTTCTCGATATTTTTTAAACCTTCATTCTTTCGCCAGGACTTTCTGGTTTATTTCTTCAAGTTGTATTGTTATTTTTTCTTGTGTTGCTGTTTCCTTTTTGTCCCTACATGTTTTAGCGTTTTTCCTGTTTTATCATTTTTGTCTATTTTCGTAACTTTTTTTATCTGCGTTCCAGTCGAAGTTCTCATCCAGGTTTTGATTTTTTGTTTGTGTTCTTTAAGGGAACCCCGATTTTTCTCAAATTAATTTTGCTCGTGCATAGATTAGTTCATTTAATTCGGTTATATTTTTTGTTGATATAAATGTTAGTACTTGATTTATTTTTTCCGTCTCCATTTTAATTGTTCTCAATTTTATGTTTCTTAGTGATGGCAAGGTAGTCTTTTGTTCATTCATAAATCTCTTTAAATTTTCAAAATTTAGTTTTTGTTCATGTGTTTGTGTTTGCTCTGTGTTGTTGAAGTGTGTTGTGATTCTATTTTCCGAAGTTACCGGTTCATTTTGGTTAGACTGTTCTTGTTTGTCAAAACAGTGTATCTGATACTATATGAGTGTCTTGTTCATTATTTATTTTCTGGTGCATTTCTAGCATTTCAAAGTCAGAAAATCAACCTTTCTCTATTATTGTCCAAATTTCGTCCGCGAGTCTTTGGCTTGTTGTTTGAAAACTTGCGCATTCTTTCCTGATCTTTACCATTCTTTTTCTATATCCTCTTCGTGTCGGGTTGTTCCTAAAATTGCAGTGCAGTGCAATTTGGTTGTCTTCCCAAGTCCATGTTTTACGTTTACGTCTCTGATTTGTGTGGTTCCTTGGTTCATCGTTCGTTTACTAAAAAAGAGAACAGCTAACATTCGCAGGATGACGATCGTATCTCCCATCTTGGCTATCAGAAGAGCACCTGCTGATCATGATGACATCCAGGCCTGTTGCCTGGACCCAATGTCGTGTTATATTTATATTTGACATTTTCTTCATGGGTGATGTATTGTGGTTATACCAGACCCAGGGGTTGTTTAAAATTTGCGCTCCTGATACAGATGTGACCAAGTTTTCTTAAATAAGAGAACTCTTTAGCGGGTCACACGCACAAAAAACAAACAAAAGATTAAACTCATCAGAAGTCGCCAGTCTTGTAGATGAGTAACAGTAGTTTCCCGACTGAACTGTTTGATCCTGGCCGTTGCCAGGTGGGGTTTACCCGCCCGGTATCTAGCGAAGTAGGTCGTTGGTCCATCGAAGGGTTCATCCGCCACAGTTCACATCCACCATGAGGGACTTGTGGGTGGGGCAAAAAACTGAAACCAAACAAACCCTCGCTTGATAAGTTTTAACTTAGTATAAATCTGTGATTACTCTATGTTGAAACTACACTGGATTATTGTAAGTCTCAGCTTGTCTACTGACATTTCAGGGCCATAATCTAGACATATGCTAATCAAGGCATAGAGCAAGCGGGAACGACTTATTGTTGAGATTAATCCCCGAAGGAAGGTGTTATATTTTGACCATCGGCTCGATGCACTGGAGGAGAGAGTGACCTGTGAACTGCATGACAGTTATTTCCGCTGGATGACGATCAATCATGCCATTCCAAATATCGAGTGGGTGGTCGAGTGGGCGTTGAACTATTATATAACTCAGTCTAGACAGAAGTCAAGGGACAGTTCCAGTACAGTTGGAGATGGAGTTATAGACGAGATGTGGTAAGGAAAGCCACACCCGGCCGAGGGGGCCCTCGGGAACCCCGATGGAGTTTGGGGACCAGAGAAGTTGCTGATAAGATGCAGTAAAGAAAGCCAGTACCCAGCATAGTGGACCCCAGGGCCTCCGGTTGAGCATCTGGAAAACGAGAAAGACACAACGTTGACGGCCATAAGAGTGGGGGTCAAAATATTTCAGTTCTGTTCGGTCTCCAGCTCCCTCTCACACGCAAACCTTGAGTAACCCTTTTCGAACCCTTGCAATAAAGTGAGAGGTAAATATTTTGTTAAAGAAGTCTTCCTGCGTCTTTATTATTGTGTCGTTATGATGCTGTAGATGACAATATAACAAAGGTTTCATGCCTTCTTATTACTATATTATATCCGGTTCCGGATACAGTGTAATTTAACCTTATATACAGCCCCGGCAATCTAGAAGATATTGGAATTTTATATTAACTTATTGATTCAAAGACATTCGACAGCATTACAGACAATATTTTCCCTGAATAAAAAAGCATTTAACTTGCTTGTAAAATAAAACACCCGGAAGAATAAGCTGCAAGTTCAGGGTCGTTTTTCATTTTAATAGCATATAATATTCAGCAACGGTTTTACATTCGATGACAAAGTAACATCTAAAATGCATTTAATGATCGAAGTCAATGATTTACATTTTTGGTTAGGCTTTCTTTGCTTTTCAAGTTTGTTTGACGCCTTTTGGTGTTGGGTGGTTTTATTGACTTAACAGCGATACACACGTTATTATTATTGTTATTACTATTTACTTATTAGAGTTTTTCGCGTCCGTTTTAGCTAATGGTCTTTCACTGGAGTTTGAGTGACAGCAAGTCTCCTCAAGTCTCCAGGACTCTTCTCAGTATTCTGGCCGTTCTCAATAATGTAGAAGTTTGGATTGTATCCACTAGTCCGCCAAGTTCCAAGTCCTCCAGTCCCTTTAGTAATCCTTTAGTTACTGTTCCAAACGCACCAATTACAATTGGTATAATTGTCACCTGCATGTTCCATAGTTTTTTCAATTCCCTAGCATGGTCCTGCTACTTATCCTTCTTTTCAAATTCTTTCAGTTTTATTCTGTGGTCAGCCGGGATAGCAAAGTCGGCAATTTTGCAATTTCTCTTTTTTTGTTGATTATTATTAGGCCTGGTCTCCTGGCCGAGATTAGGTGATCCGTGTGTATATCAGTCCCATAGGAGTTTATGTGTGTCATTTTCTAGGACCGGTGCTGGGTTGTGCATATACCATTTGTTTATATGGTCAAATTTCAATTTCTTGCACATCTTCCAGTGGATCACCTTGCCTATCCAGTCGTGTCTAGTCTTCTATTCCTAGCGCGCTAATTTGCTGCATTCGCTTATTATGTGATTGATCGTTTCATCTCTGTCACCGCGTTGTTTTGGGCTGCTATTAGGAGAGACACGCAGTTAGAATATACAATCAGGACATAGAAATCGAATTTGGCATAGAAAAATGTAATGAAAAGTGGCAAACGACATCTAACTGACGGAATAGAACTACCAAATCAAGACAAGATTAGAATTTGTTGACTTTTGGAAAAAATCTTATCATTTATGAAATATCATTTCTTTCTCCCTTCTTTGTGTCTCTCTCGCAATTCCCAGAGATCTATCTATCTATCTATCTATCTATCTATCTCTTTTCGAGGTTCCCAATGATGACTCTCTCTAAGTTCCCACAATCTATCTATCTATCTAGCTAGCTAGCTAGCTAGTTAGCTAGCTATCTCTTTTTCTAGGTTCCTAATGATGACTTACATAGATATCTCTCTCTCTCATCCTTATTTCATCTCTCTCTCTCTCTCTCTCTCTCTCTCTCTCTCTCTCTTTCTCTATAATAATAATAATAATAAATAGATATGTATTAGAATTACATTTTAGATTTATATATTTAATATCATGGAATTAAATATATAAATGCCATGGCATTAAAGATATAAATCTAATATATATAAATATATATATATATATATATATATATATATATATATATATATGTTGTATAAAGAAAACGAAAAGAAATACATATAAATGGATGAGAAAAAAATTATTGCTAAATATTAATTTAGATCGATCGACGCGTTTCGACGGGATATTTAATTTATGAAATTACGAAAATTTCAGGTAGAAAGTGTTTTAGATCATCTTCGGGGTGGTAATTATGAATTTGAAATAGCGGCTTGAACGACATTTTTTCTTATCTATTAATATGTATTTTTCTTTCCGTTTTCTTAATACAACGTACATGTATGTATGTATGTATGTATGTATGTATGTGTGTGTGTCTTTCTCGTTGTTCTCAGTGATTCCGCTCACTCAAACTGTAGTGTGTATATATGGAGTAACCAAGATCTTTTCACTACCTTCTTGTATACAAGTAAATAAGTATATATATATATATATATATATTGTCATCCGCACGCAGTTTCATTCCATCAGAACTCTTCAGTGTGGCTAGACAGTCTAGATTCCCGAAGCTGGGATCGAAACTTGGATGATATCCTTATGAATAAAGCGTGAAAAGTATCATTGAATATTTATCTTCGGTGTTGTTTCTAATTAAACTGTGGAATTTGCAGGAGTTCAGTTGATAATTTGGAGGAATTCTCAAGCAAAAAAGAAAACAAAAATGAAGATCGAGACAGATCAAGTAAGAATAGCGTTGATGACATCACCCTTCTTGGATGACTTAATGGTGTCTGCGAGACCTGGCGACGAGTAAAAAGAGGGGAGCAGGGAGCTGGGCGAGTGTCTGGCGCCCGAACGGACTTATGTTGCGTAGATAAGGCCAGTCTGCTGTCGATTAACAGCAGCCGCTTCACGTCACCCGTTGCAGACCGAGATTCCATCGTACCTTTGACCCCTCAAGTTCCTGCTCAGCTATGGCTACGATTTCCACCAATCTCTCTTTTTAATAACCTTCTAAGTTTATCATTCGGTTATTTCACGCACACACGCACATACACACACATACACACGTAAGAAAAATATATATCAGAAAAAGATAGATAGTATGGAAGATCAAATTGACATGTTGCGCTGCAGAAGTAGCGTCTACAAAAATGAAATCTACACCTAACAAGGGAGAAAAGCGTGTTAATTTATTTACACACTGTGAATTTTTATATTTATTTTTATTTCAAATAAATAAATAAATAAATAAAAGTAAAGGATTCCGCTTTTTTTTTTTATAAAAGTTAAGCGTCAATATTTTTAATATAAATTATGTTTCTGTCACTTGCAATCAAGATCCGTATTTGATAATATATCCTCTTATATTCTCTCGATGCTCGACTTCTAGTGAAACATGGCAATCAGATTTTCTAAACTGCTTACTTTTTTTTCGTTCCACTGGATTTAATTTCAAATTTCACGTATATATATATATATATATATATAGTAAACAGGTGAGAATAATCAATCACTAAAAAATGTTTGATAAGTGTTCAAATGCTGCCAAACAGAACAGTATAAAAACCAAAATGGAGTAGGACCTTACCTTCTTTTGTCTTTTGACTAACAGTTCACACACACACACACACACACACACACACACACAAACACACACACACATATATATATATATATATATATATATATATATATATATATATATATATATATATCCGTTAACAAAGTCTTACCCAGATGATGACTCTGGACTTAGACATAGTTTCGAAGCCAAATCCTCATAACCGTTTCTCCAGAGCGCTTCGGTAGTACTTTAATATTCTAGCCGACTCAGTGGATTTTTCATCATATTGGGGCAATTGCAGATCAAAATGCAATCTCCTTATGCAAGTTTTTGTTTTATTGATAACCTTCCAAGCTATGTAAACAAACTGCGCAATGAAGTGTTATTTCAATGATATAAGGTCAGAATTAACAGACGTGAAGACGATGTCAAGACACTGAACGATGAATTTCCGTGGAATTCACGTATAAAAACTAAATGATGAGTCGTTAATTCAGTTTTGAACTTTATGACAAAATGACATCGTGAAATTCGATTTGAAATTTAAGCCAATGTTCTTCTTGGTTCAAGTTTAGTCAACTATATTTTTCGCTAGTAACCTGTATCGACAAAGTAATCCTGTGTATTGTGAAGAACTTCTGACTCTGGACCCTTTAAAGTGATTTACAATCTGGGCATGAGATTTACACCGTAATTTAAACAAGCGGTCATTTTTTACGAGATGTTATTCTACATATACGTTGGGGGAGTGGAATAAATTCAAATTTTCAGTGGTAGACATTTTGGGGCCTTTCCCAACTGTCATTAATCTTTTCCCGTGTTCGTGTTTTGCGAACTTTCCCGGAAATATGCAGTAGATAATATTATATACACATTCGGCTACAAAGATATATATATATATATATATATATATATATATATATATATATATATATATATATAAAATAGTTTACTACTCCAAAAGTACATATGGCAATAGTGTTTATGTAATATATATATATATATATATATATATATATATATTACATAACGTTTATATATATATTACATAGTGTTTATGTAATATATATATTACATAAACACTATGTAATATATATAAACGTTATGTAATATATATATATATATATATATATATATATATATATATATATATATATATATATATTACATAAACACTATCGCATTATCTACTTTTGGAGTAGAACTATTTTCTGCAAGAATTGTTGGCACCTTTTATTCTGTTGTAGTTCTATAATCCCCTTGTTGCGCTTAATGGATCTTGCACTTTCTCTTATAGTTATGGGATTTTTATTTCCTGCTTTATACCCTGATGACAGAACTATAGTCATAACGGGGTATATATATATATATATATAAACCTTTCAGATAATCCAGAATTATTCCCTCGCGGATGGATCTTTTTAACCCCTCGCCATTTTTATATTTGACAGATCTAACATTGGCAATATTACTATTTTTGACTCATGGAAGCAATTTCTGTTCTTTGCAAGAAATTTTAGTTAATTCTTCTTGCTTGCAATTTTGTGTGTTTGCTATTAGCATTTAGTGGATTCTATATTTTCTGTTTATATTTGAAATTATTAATTATCTGTTTACGATATAATTCGTATTGTTATCATATACTCCTAGCTGATGGCCTTTTACTGGAGTTTTAGGGAAAACAAGTCTCCTCAAGTCTTTAGGACTCTTCTCAGTATTCTGGTCAATCTAAAAAATTCTGTAGTTTGGATGGTCTCCACTCGACCTCTTATTTCCAAGTCCTCTTGTCCTTTTAAGAAACCTTTAGTGACTGTGCCAAGAGCACCAACAACAATTGGTATCACTGTCACTTTCATGTTCCACAGTTTTCTCAATTCCTTAGCAAGGTCCGGTTGCTTATCCTTGTTTTTGCTTTCTTTCAATTTTACTTTGTGGTCGGCCGTAACTATATAGTCCACAATTCAGCAACTTCTCTTTTTTTTTGTTGTTGATTGATATAAGGTTTGGTCGTCTGGCCGAGATTAGGTGATCCGTTTGGATCTCAAAATCCCAGAGGAGTCTGGGCGTCTCATTCTCCAGGACAGATTTTAGGTTGTACACATATCAATTGATCGTATGGTCAAATTTAAATTTCTGGCACAGTTCTCAGTGGATCACTTTGCCTACCCAGTCTTATCTAGTCTAATACTCTTTCCGTGCTAATTTGCTGCATTCGATTATTATATCATCGATTATCTCGCCTCTATCTCTACATAACCCAAATCTGCTGTTTTATTGCGTCTTATATATTCTTGCTTTGATATGATTAGTCCTTATGGTGTTGTTTTGTGCTGCTACTAGAAGAGATTCACTTTCTCTCTTAAGGTATCCCTTTCTTAGCCATGTCCAAGTTTTCTCGTGTGAGGTGTCGCTTGTGAGTTGCTTAAAACGTCCATCGGCTTGTTTTTCTTCCCATTTTTGTTTTCTGGTTATTGTCGTTCTGTTTGTCTTCGTGTTCTCAGTATTGCTTCTGGTGGCTGTAATCAGTCCCCCCCCGCGCGCTTTGCTATGTAGTCTTCGGGGCGATGTATCGATGCGTCAATGCTGCTTTCAATGCTGGCAAGTTCTCTTCCTTCCTCTTTTCTTGACTCGTATAGTCTGTCAACGTCATCTCTGCGATGCAAGGCCTTAAGCATGGTCATTAGTTTTCTTGTTGTCTGGTCCATTTATTTAAGTTCTTCTCTAGTCCACTTCAAGGATGGTCCCGAGTATCTTACAAGGGGGACAGCCCTGGTATTTATTCTTTTTACTGGGTTCCTGAAATAAAGTTTTGTCTCGAATAAGTTTCTGTTTCTCCTAAGATTCTCTTTCTTAATTTTTTTCTATCATATTCCCTTGTTTGATGGCATTAGCTTACAATACTCCCAAGTATTTGTAAGTTTCCTTTTCTCCGAGAGTTCTAATTTTGTTTTGTTTTGGTAGTTTTATTCCTTCTGTGTTTTCATTACTGGATATAGAGCATTCTTCTCTGCCAAATCTCATTCCTACACATTGACTGTATATTCTTATTGTCAATATTTCGGTCTCTAATTCTTTTTCATTTTTGTCAACCAGTTTGACGTCGTCCATGTACATCAAATGGTTGACCTTTTTCTTGCGATTTACCGAGTTTGTATCCGGTTGAGCTTATACTGATAATGTGATTGAGCGGCACCATCACTATTACAGATATTATTAATATTAATATTATTGTTATTGTTATTATTATTATTATTATTATTATTATACAGACGGGGGGGGGAGTATGCCCTTTAGGCACAAATGTACCTTCTTTTTTTCTCCTCCCACTTTTTGCCAATCTACTTCCTTTTCCTTATTCACTGGTCACATCCGAAAATTGGCATTTTTTACTCCCTCAAAAAGATTGCCTGAAACTTGTAGGAATAGCGCAGCTGAGGACGGGATTTTTTAAAATACTTTTTTATACAAATTTATTCATTTTAATATAAATATGTGTGTGTATGCGCGCGAGTGCGTGTGTAAAATAATAGCTTTAAATAAAATAGAAAAAACAAAGTATTTCAGTTCTCAAATTTCGTTCTTAATTTGATGAACGAAAATGTTCTATTTTGTATTCTTTATAATAATAATAATAATGTGGCAAACGACATAGGACTGATGGAATAGAGCTACCAAACCAAGACAAAATTAGAACGCTCGGAGAAAACGACGCCGACAAATACTTGGGAATCTTGGAGGCTGACACCATCAAACAAGTGGAAATGAAAGATAAGATTCAAAAAGAATATCTCAGGAGAACTAGGAAACTACTCGAGACAAAACTCTCTTGCAGAAACCTTATCAAAGGAATAAATACTTGGGCTGTGCCCCTCGTTATATACTCGGGACCCTTTCTCAAGTGGACCAAAGATGAACTTAAACAAATGGATCAAAGAACTAGGAAACTAATGACCATGCACAAGGCATTACATCCCAGAGACGACGTTGACAGACTATATGAATCAAGAAAAGAGGTGGGGAAGAGGACTTGCCAGCATCGAAGACAGCGTTCACGCATCGATACAACGACTCGAAGGCTACATAGAGAAACACGAACAAGGAATGATTACAGCCATAAGAAACAATGCTGACAACACGATAAATAATAGAATGACAATAACTAGGAAATAAAAATGGGAAGAAAAACAACTCTTTGGGTGTTTTAAACGACTAATAAACAACATCTCACGCGACAAAACCTGGACATGGCTAAGAAAAGGAAACTTTAAGAGAGAAACAGAATCTCTCTAAATAGCAGCACAAAACAACGCCATAAGAACCAATCATATCAAAGCGAGAATAGATAAGACGCAACAAAATAGCAAATGTACACAATGCGGTGACAGAGATGAAACCATCAATCACATAATAAGAGAATGCAGCAAATTAGCACAGAAGGAATATAAGACTAAACCCGACTGGGTGGGCAATGTGATCCACTGGGAGATGTGCAAGAAATTGAAATTTGACCATACAAAAAAAGGTATATGCACAACCCAACACCTGTCCTAGAAAATGACACTCATAAACTCCAATGGGACTTTGACATACACACAGTCACCTAATCTCGGCCAGAAGACCAGACCTTATAATAATCAACAACAACAAAAAAGAGAATTTGCAAAATCGTCAACTTTGCTGTCCCGACTGGCCATAGAATAAAACTGAAAGAATGTGAAAAGAAGGATAAGTACCTCGACCTTGCTACAGAATTGAAGAAACTATGGAACATGAAAGTGTGGATTGTACCAATTGTGATTGGTGATTTTGGTACAGTGACTGAAGGATTACTAAAGGGCCTGGAGGATTTGGAAGTTGGCGGACGTGTGGAGACCATCCAAACGACAGCATTATTGAAGACGGCCAGAATACTGAGAAGAGTCCTGGAGTCTTGAGGAGACTTGCTGTCACTCAAACTCCACTGAAAAACCATCAGCTAACGCTGACGTGAAAAACCCTAAAAGAGTAAATAATAATAATAACAAAAACGCATTCTTCTGGAAGATGACTGTCTGAGTTTTCAGCTCTGCTGTAGTTTTGCTTCTGCTGTCAATTCCACTTTTCAGATTTTCATGGCTTCCGTGATGTATTTTATATCTATGACGAATATAGACTTTCAGACATTCTTTTACCTCGATTTGCACAACGATATCATAGGGCTTTTTCTTGCTAATCTGCGTCATTGTTATATTTTCAGCTTTTGCTTCTCCTTGAGGCAGTGCTGATCAATGTGCAGTAAATCACCCGCTTTTCTTGTTATCCTGTGGCATTTTCTTTTTTTTTTCTTTGGAAAACAGTATACAGTATGATAGCTAACAATAGATCTCTTCCCTAATCTGTGCTGTTGGTATTTTCCTCACATAAGTAGACACATTATTGGTTTATATTTGTTGGAGATTGTTCCATTGGGGGACTTTCTGGATCAGAGTTGTGTTCTCTCCTTAGACACCCATTCAAATATACTTGTTTCTTCTAGGCATCTATTCAGTTAAAGAGCCTGCCTGTCATGGATGGACATGAATTTTTTAAACTTGAATATATGTATGCCATCATATCTTGGGGTTTTCCAGTTCAGTACTTCATTGAGTGATGCTCTGAGTGATTCCAGGAATATTTCTGTCTCAGGATCTTTTTGACCTTTAAACTAGAATCCCTGTATGTCATCATGGCTTGATGCTTTCCTGTTCAATACTTCCTTGAGTGTTGCTCTGAGAGATTCAAGGTATATATCTGTCTGAGGATCTTTTTCAATGTTAAACTAGAATCTATGTATGCGATCAGGGCTTGGGGTTTTACTGTTCAGTACTTCATTGAGTGTTGCTCTGAGTGATTCCAGGAATATTTATGTCTCAGGATCTTTTTGACCTTTAAACTTGGTGATATCAAGTTCATTATTTCCTCGAGTGTATCTCTGAGTGACTCCAGGTATTTATCAGACTTTTTTTTCTCAATTTTAAACTAGAATCCATGTATTCCATCATGGCTTGGGGTTTACCAATTTAGTATTTCCCTGAGTGTTGCTCTGAGTGATTCGAGGTATATTTCTGTCTCAGGATCTTTTTCAGTTTTAAACTAGAATCCATGTATGCCATTGTGGGTTGGGTTTTTCTTGTTCAGTACTTCATTGAATGTTGCTCGGAGTAATTCCTCATATATTTCTTTCTTAGAAACTTTTCAATCTTAAACTACAATCTTTCTAGGCTATCATGGATTGGGGTTTTCCAGTTCACTAGTTCCTTGAGTGTTACTCTGAGTGATTCCAGGTATATATCTATTTTTGTTTTTTCTTAAATTTAAAATAGAATCCACGTATGCCATCATGACTTGGGGTTTTCCAGTTCATTATTTTTTGAGTGTTGCTTTGAGTGATTCCGGGTATATATCTGTCTCTGGATCTTTTTCAATTTCAAACTAGAATCTATGTATGCCATCATGCCTTGGGGTTTTCCTGTTCAATACTTTCCTGAGTTTGATCTGAGTGATTCCAGGTATATATCTATCTTAGGATATTTTTCAATTTTAAACAAGAATTAATGAATGCCATCATGGCTTGGGGTTTTCCAGTTCAGCATTTTCTTCGGTGTGGCTCTGAGGTATTCCAGATAAGTTTATGTCCCAGGATCTTTTTCAATTTTAAACTAGAATCAATGTATGCCATCATAGTTTGGGGATTTCCAGTTCAGCCCTTCCTTGAGTGTTACTCTGAGTGACTCCAGGTATATTTCTGTCTTAGGATCTTTTTCAATTGTGAACTAAAATCCTTGTATGTTATCATGGCTTGTGGTTGTCCAGTTCAGTACTTTCTTGAGTCTTGATCTGAGGAATTCCAGGTATATATGCCTCAGGATCCTTTTCAATTATAAACTAGAATCCATGCATTCCATCGTAGTTTGGTGTTTTCCTGTTCAATACTTCCTTTAGATTTGCTCTGAGTGATTCCAGGTATATATTTTTCTCAGGATATTTCTCAATTTTAACCCAGAATCCATGTATGCCATGATGGCTTGGCGTTTTCTGGTTCAGTACTTCATTGAGTGTTGCTCTGAGTGAGTCAAGGTATATTTCTGTCTCAGGATCTGTTTCAATTTTAAACTACAATCTTTCTCGGCTATCATGGCTTGGGGTTCTCTACTTCACTAGTTCCTTGAGTGTTGCTCTGAGTGATTCCAGGTATATATCTGACCGGGCTTTTTTCAATTTTAAACTAGAATCCACGTATGCCATAGTGGCTTGGGGTTTTACAGTTCAGTAATTTCTATAATGTTGTTCACTTTTAAACTAGCATCTATGTATGCCATAGTGGCTTGGGGTTTTACAGTTCAGTACTTCCTTAAGAGTTTCTCTGAGTTATTCCAGGTATACATCTGTCTCAGGATCTATTTAGGTTTTAAACTAGAATCCATGTAGGCATCATGGCTTGGGGTTTTCCAGTTCAGTACTGCATTGTGTGTTGCTCTGAGTGATTCCAGGTATATTACTTTCTCAGGATCCTTTTTAATTTTAAACTAGAATCGATGAGGGTCATCATGGCTTGGAGTTTTCCTGTTCAGTACTTCCTTGAGTTTTGCAGTGATGATTCGAGGTATATTTCTGTCTCGGGATTTTTTTCAATTTTAAACAAGCATCTATGTATGCCATCATAGCTTGGGGGTTTTCCAGTTTAGTACTTCATTGAGTGTTGCTCTGAGTGACTCCAGGTATATGTCTATCTCAGGATCTTTTTCAATTTTAAACTGGAATCCATGTATCCCATCATGGCTAGGGGTTTTCCATTTGAGTACTTCTTTGAGTGTTGCTCTCAGTGATTCCAGGTATATTTCTGTCTCAGGATCTTTTAGAATTTTAAACTAGAATTCATGTATACCATCATGGCATGGGGTTATCCAAATCAGTACTTCCTTGAGTGTTCCTCTGAGAGATTCCAGGTATATTTCTGTCTCTGGATCTTTTTCAATTTTAATGTTTAATCTATGTATGCCATCATTGCTTGGGGTTTTACAGTTCAGTACTTCCTTGGGTGTTGCCCTAAGTGATTCGAAGTATATATCTGTCTATGGATCTCTTTCAAATCCTTGTAATTCTTTTTTCCATTTTATTTACCCATTTGGCCCTTGTGTTATGTGTTTTCTATTCTATATATTTTACTCTAAAATGGTTTTGTTTCTTTTTTATCCAGCTGTTGCTATGTCTTCATGCATTTTCCTCCCACTTATTCGTTAGAATTCCTCTCTTTATTTTGGAAAGTCCTGTTTTGTTTGTATTGCTTGACTCTTATTTGGTGACTTTAAAATCTGCTTTCTTTAGCTTATATATTTGGTTTATCTTTTTATATTTTCTTGTTTTTTTTTCTCTTTCCTCAGCACTTTCACTTGTTGTGGCAATTTCTTGACATCTCCTTCTAGCCTAATTTACCATTCAGGTTTTGTATTTCTGTTCCAGTTTCTTGGGGAATGCCGATTTTATCACAGACTAGTTTCGCTCCTGCATGAATTAGCTCGTTTAGTTCCGTGATATTGTCCTTTGGTATATTTGGTAAGAACTTTTCCTGTTTTGGCTTCTGAGGAATTGGTAATGTCTTGTTTTCTTTCATTATTTCCATTATTAACTCTAGATTTATTTTATGATTCTTGCCTTAAAGTTTGTTTTGTGATGCTTTAATATTTCCGTTATCAGTATTTACTGCTCGATTCGGGTTGGGAGGATCTTTATTTTTAACGATTCAGTCGTCCACATATTTCTAGTATCTTAAGGTCAGAAAATCAATCTTTCTTTAATATTATTCTAGCTTGGTAGGCAAGTTTTTGGATTTTAACCAAATTTCAATCATTTTTCCCCTATATCCTCTTTGTTTAAGATTTGTTCTTAGAACAATACTGAAGAACATTTTTGTTGTCTTCTCAATTTTTTTTGTCTCTCCGTTGAGTAGCTGCTTTGGTTGTTGTTTGCGTATCCGAAATAAGAACTGCTAACATTCACAGGATGCTGATTGGATCCCCCTGAGAGCACCTTCGATCATGAAATTCAGATCTTTAATTTGAGTCCTACGTTGATGTGGATTTGTCATTTTTCATGGGTAGTGTAATGTGGCTATAATAGGCCCAGGGGTTGATTATTATCTATGTTCCTGTCACAGATGTGACCTGGTGTTCTTCAGAGGAAGGAGATACTTCAGTGGGCCACGAAGAAATTTAAAGAGTGAATATTTAGACCTTTAAGATAATTAAGTTTTAACAAAGTATGAGACAACACAGTCTTTTTTTTCTGAAATCTTTGTGCTTCATATTAATCGTTTGAGCTGGTATTTCTCTTCTCATGCAATTATCCCATTTTTCTTTTCCCCTCTCCATCTTTTCAATTTTCAGCTGTGGAATTCTAATAAAGATTTGTACATATTCATTTGTTAATAATACAGACACAATAATTACTATAATTAAATAGAAGCAGTTACTTGAAATTGTATAACTGATAGTATTAAATAAAAATACTTGAAACCATACTGTTGTTTGCCAATAATTTGTATTAGATATTTCCACAGATCTATCTATCTATCTCGTTCTGTTCATATAAGTATAAATTATTTATATTAAGAATCGTTACTTGAAGTTATAATTATTTACGAAGGATTATTATTAGTTTCTTGAGACCATACAACTGATTGCAAACAAATGATAATTATTGAATAGAAACAATTAATTGAAATTTTATAATTGTGTTTAAATTACACTGGTTTACAAAAATAAATTTTTGGTCTGAGGCAAGAATGAGGATAGGTGTTTTTTGTTAATTTTGGTGGGCTGAATTCAAATTTATAAATAGTTTTGCTCAATCGCCTCTAGTTTTCTGGCTTTTAAATAGTCTCATTTTAGTATAAACAGAGAATATATGTGCATATTTCAAGAGTTGCAGCAGCTTATAACAGATAAAACAGGATAGATGAAGAACACTGATTGAATCAATATACTTGGATGACACAATTACACAATTCATAGTACCATAGACAGTCAAAAGTGTGTTTTCTTAGAAGATCTGGTGGATTTTGCCTCCGGGATGTCACGCAAGAGCATCCAGCAGAAGTCTCCCATCATGTCAGGGTTCCATTTGCCTTGATAGTTGCTCTCCATCTTCGTAATGTCTTGGTGGAATCTTTCTCCATGCTCATCACTCACTGCTCCAAGGTTTGGCTGGAAGAAGTTGAGGTGGGAATGGAGAAAATGAATCTTTAGTGACATTCGGCACCCCATATCCTCGTAAGACTTTAGCAACTTCTCAATACAGGCTTGGTAATCTGGTACGCATATGTTACCAAGGAAGCCACTACAGACTGACTTGAATGCTTCCCATGCTCTCAGTTCCTTTAAGTTAAGAAGCTCCTCAAAATCAGTATCCTTCAGCACTTCTCGGATCTGAGGTCCGACAAAGATGCCTTGAGCTTAGTAGCACTAAGACCTGGGAACACAGTAGACAAGTGTTGGAAGGCAGCACCATTTTTGTGCAACGCCTTCACGAAATTCTTCATCAAACCAAGCTTGATGTGAAGAGGAACAAGAAGCACCTTATTCATGTCCACCAGAGGAATCTCCTTGAGGCTGTGTTCACCAGGAACAAAAGTGCTTCTAGACCCCCAGCTTTTCTACTTGTAATGCTGGGATACAGCTCGACTATCCCAGAGACAGAGAAAACAACAGTACTTTGTGAAGCCCGCTTGCATACCCATAAAAAGACCAATGACCTTGAGGTCCCCACACAGACTCCATTGGTACTCGCTGTACTTAATAGCTTCTAAAAGAAGCTCCATATTGTCATAGGACTCATTTAGATGGACAGAGTGTGCAATGGGAATGCTGGGATATTTATTCCCGTTGTGCAGAAGAACACCCTTGAGACTTCGCTTGGAAGGGTCTATGAAAAGACGCCAGTCTGAAGGATTATGTGGCAAACCAAGGGACGTAAACAAGCCAGGAATGTTTGTGCAGTAGCACAACTTGTTTTCCATGTCGAAAAAGGAAGCAAGGTCTTTGTTCCGATTCCTGAAACTGGTGATCCTTACATCTTCCTGGACTAGGTTCCATTGTTTAGGCCGAGAAGCCAAGAGCTCTGACTACTGTTTTGACAGATACAAATCACAAGCAAGATCATTCAGGTCTTCTTGCGTGATTCAGTGTGGCTCATTGCCACTTGTTCCTGAATATGTAGACTCAATATCTTCGAAAGGTATTGACTCGGCAGAATCCTCCCTTGAAGGCATTTCTTCATCTGATGAGGAAAGAAAATTCTTATTTACTGGAGTTGTGGGTACAAGAAGATCATCTGAATGGGGAACGGGTCTCATAGCAGATCGAAAGTTGGGATATTTTATCTTTTTCCTAGAAGATACATTTAAACCAGTTATATAAGTTAAACAAAAATAACAATCATCTGCGTTGTTTCGCGGCTCTCTCCAAACCATCGGGACTGCAAAGTTGAAAACTAAATGTGCATTTGAAAATGTAAAACTAATATTTAGTAACCCAAAAGATGTGTAACGCGATAGTTGAGGGACACCAACCTCCAGCGCCGCCTGCGAGACAACCTCTTCCAATAACTGCCAGAGTGTGGATTGAGACCTGCTGCCTTAACTGTCAAAATCCGTCTTGATATATATATATATATATATATATATATATAATGTAATGCTATCACTTACATTTAGTGCATAATAACTAAAAAATAAGCCATAAGTCTCACGATATTAGAATTAACCCTGAATTCATATTCGCCTTTATGTACCGTAAATGCACAAAATGCACACAATACATATCTAAAAAACTAGTGGTGATGAGTAAAAACGGATTTCAAATTTGAATTCAGCACCCTCAAATTAGGTAAGAACGGGTATTTTTGTGCTTGCCTCAATTTCTTTATAAACCAGTGTAATGAACCGAACAGTTAAAAGTTCTTTTTCTCCTTAAATTTCTTCAACTTTTGACCGCATGATTCTAAATTCAACAATGATGCCACTCATTTACATAATTAGGAAGTGCATTAGGGGCTGCAAATTTACAAAATCGCTTGAAAATATCCACCATCTTATGCACATGGACGACATCAAGCTGTTTGCAATAAAGGAAAAAGAATTGAAGAGTCTGATAGAAACAAAAAGAATATAAGAATAGAAATTGGCATAGAAAAATGTGCAATGCTTATAATGAAAAATTGAATAGAACTGCTAAATCAAGAAAGAATCAGAACGGTGGGAGAAAAGGAAGATTACAAGTATTTGGAATACGAGAAGTAGACACGATCAAATAAATGAAGATGAAAGAAAACATAAGAAAAGAGTTTATAAGACGCACGAGAAAGTTTCTCGAAACCGAACTCTGTTGCAGGAATTTTATCAAAGTGTAAGATACTCGGGACATTTCTTAAAATGGTCATGGGTGGAACTTCAACAAATGGCCCAAATGACAAGAAATTTGATGACGAGGCACAATACTTTTGATCTGAAACATGATATAGACAGACTATATGTGTTAAGAAATGAAGAAGGAAGAGGATTCGCCAGCATTAAAGATTGCATGGATACATGAATAGAAAGACTCGAGGGTTACATTAAAAAGAGCAAAGAAAGACTAATTACTGCAGTCAGGAACAGCACTAGCAACATAAAGGCAAAGGGAACCATAACAAAAATTAGGAAACAGATCATCAAATCCCAATCGGAAGTCCTGACCAAGTAGAAATTTACAGAAAAAGAGAACTTGCTGTGTAGATGATTTTGCCGTCCCATCGGACCACAGAGGGAAAATCAAAGAAAGTGAAAAGAGTGACTAATATTTAGATCCAGCTAGCGAACTAAGAAAGTTGTGGAACATTAAGATGATGGTAAAACCAATTATAATTAGCCCGTGGTGTAATTGTTATCGTCGTAGGAAATGAAAACGGCGACACGAGTTCAAATCCTGGACGAGACTGATTGCATTTCACATAGCACTAATACCCTTGGGAAAGGTATGAATCCAATTATTCTTCCTCCAGCTATGGATAAATAGTAGGACAGACTAGGTTCTTCAGCCTTGGTTTGGCAACTAGTCTAAGAGAAGGAAAACTCTGAATTCAAACCTGTTAAACTCCGCTTAAAAATTGAGCTTGTGTCATATCCTGCCCGAGCGGAGGGGTTGGTAAATAGGATAATTAGCACACTTGGAACGGTACCGAAAGGTTTTGAAAGGAGACTTGAAGAGTTGGAAATCGGAAGACGAATCGAGACTATCCATACTACAGCATTGTTAAGATCAGCAAGAATATTGAAAAGAGTCCTGGAGACTTGAGGAGACATAATGACACTCAGACTCCAAAGAAATACCACTAATTGAAGCTGGTGTGAAGAACTTTCAGGGAATGAAAAAAGAAAAAATAATGCTGCGCTCGGTACAGTCCCCAAAGAATTGGTACAGGAACTGGAAGACTTGGAAATAAGGGGACTATTGGAGACCATCCAAGCTACAGCATTATTGAGATCGGCCAGAATACTCAGAAGAGTCCTGGAGACCCGAGGAGATGGTTTAATGTCATGTCTAGGACACTCATTAGGGAAAGTCTTACTCCTTTGCAGAAGTGCCGTCGACCTATTCTACAACATCAGCTGACACGGCGAATAATAATGAGAATATGCGGAAGGGCGTTTTGGGTAGTGTAATGGTAAGCAGGGTAGACAAGAAAACATTCACGTGTGACTTCGTGTCTCATTGGGTGTTCCTTTCAAGCGGCCTCCAACCACATCTAATCAAAAAGGTTAGTAAATAATAATATGCAGCAAATTAGCGTAAAAGAGTACAAGACTAGACACGATTGGGTGAGGAAGATGATCTATTGGGAATAGGGAATAAATTGAAATTTGACCATAAAAAACTCGTGAGATATGTACGACCGAGAATCAGTTCTGAAGAATGAGACGCACACAATTCTCTGTGATACTGAGATATAAACAGATCTCTTCATCTCGACCAGATGATCAATAATGAATAGTGGACTTTGCGCTCCCGGCGGACCACAGAGTAAAAATAAAAGAAAGCAAAAAAGAGCCTTGCTAGATAACTAGAAAGAAAAGAAAAGGTATTGAACATGCAGGTGACGGCGATACGAATTCTAATTGATGCATTTGAAACAATCCCCAAAGAATTGTAGAAGGGACTGGAAAACTTAGAAATCAGAAGACAAGTGGAGACCACCCAGATGACTACATTATTAAGATCAGTCAGAATACTGAGAAGAGTCCTGGAGACTTGAGAAGACTTGCTGTCACTCAAACTCCCGTGAAAATCATCAACTAACGCTGGTGTGAAAAACTCTAAATAATGATAATAATAATAATAATATATATATAAATATATATATACATAATATATATATATATGGAGGTGCGATTATGAAAATACAATTATAGAAGTATGAATAATATGAAAACGCTAATATCTGATTATATGACGGATACTCTAGATTCGCTTTTACGAAAGTTTTGACGGTGGGTAACTGAAATCATTAAAAACTAAATTAGGGCAGCGGTGGGGGGCTGTTTTTTTTTTTTTCTCTTTTTTTTCTAGTTGATAGGTAAGTATATACCTTGAAGCCCTCGCCACATTTTTTGTTTATATTTGAGCTGTTCCCTTGGATATTTAACATTCCGAGATTTTACGCACTGACTTGACCCCTTTCAATCTAAAAAATTGATCATATCTATTTCTTATCATCTTTTCTCTCTTTCACATCATTTCCTTGTTATTATTAGGTCACAGAAAAAGATACTAGTGTTTACGTAGGTACAATGTTAAGAAAATCTTAGAAGTGTATTTTGAAGTTGACCCGTCTTTTTTATTTCTTGTGCAATCAATTAATCGTAATAGATCCTTTAGAATCCGAAGGAAAAATCTAAAGAATGTTCCACGTGAATTTCTGTAGTTAGTAAATTGTGTATCTCTTAATTTGGGAATTGTAAGTTTCATATTTGAACTCTTCTTCAGACCTCCCCTCTTCTAATTTGTTTTATTTACATCATACAAGATTCCTTATTTGGACAAACGTTCCTACAATTTCAAGATATCGAAAAAATCTCTCAAAGATATATAATTAAATCAAAACTAAAATTTCAGAATACACAAGTTATATAAAATGTGTTTTGATATGTCACAAAGGGAAGACATTTTACTTCCATAGGTGATCACTAAATAAAAGCTGGTACTGTAAACAGTTTGAAGCCGGTGTGTCAGATCACTTTGTCAACTAAATGATTATCCACTAAATTTACACAATATATTCTGTAAATATTTTTTAATTAGTAAAATTATAAAAGTCAAGTCACTTAATAAACGTTTCAATTCAAAAGTCAGAAAAGGTTTCCGAATACGATAGGCATATGAAAATTGTTGGAGTGTGTAACGGCCGAAACGTTGTGAATATAACTACCAAGATGGGAACTATAAAACAGGGCATCAATTTTTCTTCCAACTCCAATTCACAGAGACTCACGATAAAGTCACGCTAGAAATATCAGTTGGTGTCTGATTATCAATAGTAAGCAGCGATGAACCTGATCATTGTTTAAAGTGGTGACCACTTATTAACAGCTGATAATGCATGCAGCCTGAAACATATGAAACAAACCAAGCAAACACAATAATTAACAACCTCACATTTCAAAATACAGTTTAATAATTAAGCCAGGACACTGATCCACCTTCGTAGATAGATAGATAGATAGATAGATAGATAGATAGATATCAATTGAGATAGATAGATAGATAGATAGATAGATACATACATACATACATACATACATATGAATTGACATAGATAGATAGATAGATAGATAGATAGATACATACATACATACATACATACATACATATGAATTGACATAGATAGATAGATAGATAGATAGATAGATAGATAGATAGATAGATAATGTTATAAACAAAAGGGTAGACGTTATTGGTTCTTTGATCATTATTGTGACCTGTGTGTATTAAGTTAAATTATTAATTTGCAGGGCAGTGAGAACAATCACAGCAGTCACTTGCGTTAATTCCGTGCAGCTTAAGCGACCATGACCGACAGTCATCAAGGGAGGTAATTCAGGTGGCGTCACGATTTGTTGTTTCGCTATCCATTTATATTGCTTTTATTTTTGTTCGATGTTCGCATCATTGTCTTGTTTTGATTATGTGAGAGCGTAACGGACCTAATTAAAGTCAGCTCTTTGTTGTCATGGCAATCATGCGATTCAGAAAAGCAATGGAGAAAAACAGAGTCCTCTTTCTGACAATTTGTCAAAGTTGAAATGGGATCTTTATATAATATGCAACGCTAAATTAGGATGTATTGATGTTAAAATGTTGATGGATATCAATTACATGAGTATTGTACAGTAAGGAATAGTCTTTCGACTGACTGCTAGCTGGCGTGACCAAAGTAGCGCAAAACCCACAGGATTCTATTCCCACAGTACGTAATATTGCAGGAATAAATAAATTGATAAATCTCAAATAAAAATAAAACAAATAATAAAATACAATATGAAAGCCCGGTCGGCTGGGGCAGCAGAATACACTGACTGCATCTCTGCAGAGGGGTAAGTCCTCCCCTAAAGAGTGTCCTGGATATGACATTGAACCATTTGATAGTGAGGCTCCAGGAATACTGGAGCTTTGGCTCTGGCCCGGATAGGGTCCTATCGATGGCTCAAATACAACTGTTTGACATTCAAACTGTGTGCAAACAAATAACATGCTTGAGTGAATTGTTTGAAATAGAACTGTTTGATCATTTACTTGTGTCTAAACAAATGACTGATGTTTAATTGAATTGTTAGTGATATAAAGCAATACTTGAAACAGTTTAACTGTGTGCAAAAAATGACCTTAGACTCCATGAAAAATAAACTAAAGTCAAATCCAAGAAAAAACCTATTTTATCAAATAGCCAAACTTTCTGCCCTAATGAAATATACCTAAAATTAATTAAAATTATTTTAATTAACAATCGAGATTTCTTTTCAACATAAAATAGAGGAACTAATTATGGAATCACTAAATTTCAAAGAAAAATTAACAAGAATAATCTTTTACAAAGGGAATCTACATGCCAAGAGTGGGATACCTGTCATAACTGTTGTTTAGAAGGATTTTCTTTCAGTCAATAAAAAAACAACAACCAAATTTCTTTTCAATCGGTGATTAAGAGTTGCTTAGTAAACATTTGCCTGTCAGAACCAAAAAAAATTGATCTACTTTCTGCTGTTCTACAACGAGGTTCAAATTCGAGACATTTCATTTCAAATAATCCTAAAAATTATAAGACAACTTCAAGAAGGAAAGTCAACATGGATTGTAACCAAAACTTTGGGGTTTTCTCAGTCAATTAAAAAACAACAATTTTGGAGCAAGTTTAAAAGAAATGGGAAGATTATTAAAGGAAAGTTTATAGATTGATGACGCAAGACATAAAAGCATCAAGATAAAACCCTTAAAACAATAAATCTTGTAAATAGATAATGGACAACCAAGTCAATGAAAAATAAATGAGCTGAAAAAGAAGTTAATGTCTGTGACAGAACTGTCCCAAATAGAATTGGTGAAATCGGGTTTAAATACAAGAAAACCAAACGCAACCCAACACTAACAGCTGAACATAAGAAAATAAGAGTGCAGTGGACTAAAGAGAAGAAATCGTGGAGTGTGGGTGATTGGAGGAAAGTAATATTCAATGATGAATCAGGAATCTACATTGGCCAAGGTGGTGATATGGAAAATTTTATCTTGTGTTATACCTACGAAATAAACAACGATGATTAAAAGCAAAAAAAAAAAAAAAAAAATCACCCAGTCACATTTATGAGGTGTGTCAATTAAAGAATGAAGGGAAATAGCAATCGTTACCACAAAAGTCAAAATATAGAAGTGTGCATTCAAATTTTAGATACTTGTTTAATTCCATCAATGGAAAATATGCTTAATGTTAAGTAATTTTCCACGATAACAATTCAACACCTCACAGAGTTAAGGGGGTGAAAACTTTTGTTCAAGAAAGGTTCATCAATTCAATAAATGGCCAACAAACAATCAGGATGTTAATCCAACCGAAAATTTATGGTGGAAATTTTACAAAAATAGAGTCCATAACAAAGCTCCAACCTAAGAGTTAAAATTTTTAGCTCATTTTAATGAGAATTGGTCAAATTAGTCGATTACGAAAAGATATCCAACTTTAAAACATTTCATATAATTAAACAGATTCCTTAACTCGGCGACGACTGTTTTTGGCTCATTAAGAAATATCCAAAGTGATGACTTCTAAAATGACGGGAAATTAGGATAAGTTTTGTGTTTAATTCAAATATTTGTTTACATCTCTCTTTCAAAGAATTTTATCCCACACTTTTCCTTTTAATTTTCTTCAGTTTTATAGAGATTTTATAAAATATCTATTACCAAATTTGATGTGATATAAGGCCACCACATTGACAGCATTATGAAATCATTTATATGACTATTTCTTTATAGTATTACTTATATATACATACATATATATACAGGAGTGTTGGAAAGTTCTCTGCCTGACCAGGAAGTCAATGACCTTGTAGAGAAGCCACATTTTCAAGGCCTTTCATGTGTAACAGACAGTGCTGTCCAAAGACCAATGTGCTAGAGAAACGCCAGAAAAGTGCTAGAAAAACACACGTAAAAAGTTTCTTATTTGTGAGGTCAATGCTATCGAAGTGGATGTTAGAAATACCGAGGTCCTGAGAAGAATGTGTTTTGTATTCTTCTTCGCAACCGATTGTCACTTTTCAAATCTCGCGAATAAAAATCCCGATTCCGACTCTTGAGACAGGAATTACACTCCTCTGCCAGCTGGAGGCTACTCGGTATTTAACTGACAACCCAACATATCAGTATATGGCGCAAGGCCGTTTTATAATAGGAGTCCCATACAAATCAAAACCCATGCGAGGCTAATTCGAGAAAATTCTAGGCCGCATCGATATTCCGCTAACGGTGTACCTTAAGCTACAAGTTACTCACTCAACTTTTGGGGACAGGATCGGTTTTTATATCCACCGTCAGGCTGTAGAATTCTCTAGAATCTTCTAGGAAATTTCATAACATTCCTGAAACAGGAAGTGCATGTTACTTTCTTTTTCTTTATTTCCATTTTCCACGAGTAACCGCATGCTTACTTAAGGTCACGGGGTCGTTTAACTATTAAAAGCGTCACCAACATGATTTGACCATGATACATAAGACAGATTCCACCTCTGCTCTGTGGTGGTGAAGGGTCAAATAACAAAAGGGTTCCATTTGGATGTGCTACTAGAACTCACCAAATCCCACAAGAAAAAAAAATCGCTTAGAACTTTTCTTTTCAGGAAAGCACCTCCAATATATATATATATATATATATATATATATATATACTCCTTTAACTAAAATCCATCCAACTACTCCTTTATGCTACACACGTTCTTTGAAACGGAAAATACTTCCAACCAATTGATCTCCTAATCTCGACTCGAAGACCAAGTGTTAATTAATAAGAAGAAAGAAACTTGTCATCTGATGGATTTTGACGTCCAGCATGCCATAAGAATGAATATAAAAAAATCTATGTAACATGAAGGTGATAGTGATACTAATTGTTGTTGGTGCACATGAATCGATCCAAAATGGGCTGGTAGAGAGGTTGGGGTAACATATCAAGGAAGAATCGAGACCACCCAGACCAAAGAACATTAAAACCACTTAGATTACTTTGAAGAGTCTTGCAGATCTGAATAGACTTGCTGTCACAAAGAATCTTATGAAAAACACCAGTTAAAACTGCAGTGAAAAACTCACGTACAGTAAAGTAATAATAATAATAATAATAATAATAATAATAGCTAGAAACCAAACTCATCAAATGAATAAACACCTAGCTGTCCACTTTGTAAAATACCCTGAACAAGGACTCCAAACTAACTTTCTTCACCACTGTCCCGAAAAACAATTTTAACTGTCCCGGATAATTTAAAAATCTCTTGAAATCAAGATGCTGTTTTTTTTTATTTACTTTGTTATAATTTCTAGTATTAAATTGCATCATAAAATCACCATTAGAATATTTAAGAAATAAAAAAAAATATTTTATTTTATTTAATCTTGAAATTGTTGTCTTCGTGATTTTTTAAAGTAAAAATTAAACATCAAATAAACATGGAAGGTTTTTATTCTACAAAGAAAAAAAAAACAATTATGTGTAATAAAAGTAAATTTTCAAATCATTAAAGAAAGTCAAAGACAATAAATGATATTTTGAATTGATGATACAATAAGTAAAAAACATAAGAAATAAAATAAAACCTGATTATTATGATTTTATACAAGTTTTGTGTCAAAGTTTAACAGTTCAAACCAAAATTTGTTTTTAAAGTTCAAACTAAAATAGGAAAAAAAATGATGCTGCCATTATTCTTTAACCCTTTTTTTTACCGATTTGGATGAATAAAAAATAAAGTCCATCCCAAAATGATGTAAAAATCCGCAAAATTTTTTTATCCTTTAGTCGTCGGTTACACGTATATTGATTTTTTTAAAAATCGACTGTCCCCCACGGTGTCCCCGACGAATATTTTAGAATCTCCCTGACAACAGGACACCTGTAATCTCAATCTTTACTCTGGACCATTTTTAAAATAGACAAAAAAAAGAACACAGACTAATGAACAAGAAAATCGATGCCTTTGCAAAAGGCGTTACACCAGAGAGATGACATTGACAAATTTCATGTTTCAAGAAAGAAAGTAGTAAAGGATTTGCTAGCTTTATGGATCAGGTAGATGCAGCAATTCAAGAATTCGAGGAATATGCAAAAAGATTATGAAGGAAAGAATTACTGCAATATCAACCTAAATATACGAAGGACAAATAGTAAGACAATAAAATTTAGAAAACAAAAATGGGAAGGAAAACAATCGAATGAATTCTTCAAACAACAAACAAAAGAAAATTGTTCACGAAATCAATATTTGACTTTACAAATGGCACGAACCAGAATATGTCCAAGAAAATGAAATGCATAAAATTGTCTGGGATTCTGACAGAGAAGTGAATCATCTAGTGTTGATTTACAAGAAAAACAGAACTTCTGGTAAATTTTGCCGTTCCATCGGACCAAAAATGAAATGAAAAAATAGACAAATACTTGGATGTTGTCAGAGGGCTAAAAAGCTGTGGTAAATGAAGGTAACGGTGATACCATTAGCATTTGGAGTCTTTGGAATGATCCCAAAGGGTTTGGAAAAAAGATTGTGGGAACTAGTGGTCAGAATAAGAATCGAAAAAGAATTGGTTAGTTAGAAAAGTCCAAGAGACGTGAGGAGTAAAAAGCCACTACTGAAAGCTGATGGAAAAAAACTCACCAAGATAATAATAATAATAATAATAATAATAATAATAATAATAATGGATACAGAAAAAAGGTATAGGTTTTGATTTAACAATCTCATTTGATGACCAATCATTATTATTATTTTTTAAATCAAAATAATAATAATAATAATGATAATAATAATTATAATAATAAGTCATCAAATGAGATCGTTAAAACAAAACCTATACCTTTTTTCTGTTTTCATAATTTTTGCCTTTTTTTTCTCATGAATTTCACTTGATTTTATCGTTTATTTGTTTTTCTTCTTAAAGCGATATCAGTCGTAACACCAGGTTCTTGTTATTGATTTAATGCAGATCAGATGGTTTTCTCTTGCCATGTTCCAAGTGACGGGTCGATCGGAGTGGGGTGGGTAGGTGGGAAAGATACCCGTAAGATGGGTCCACATATTTGCTTTATGTTTACACCGAAATTTAACAGGTTAGATTCTCTCAGGTCTCCTGATTGGAAACATGGGTTAGGGACGTAGGGTGAGAAGGTGTAAGAGACAACAAGTAGAGTAAGGGGGGACAGGAAGAAATATGGTTGGAAATATTTAGTTTGTCAATGGAATTTATCGAGACATTGGGTTGATGTGATGAGTCTTTTACGGAAGAAGAAGAAGAAGAAGAAGAAGAAGAAGAAGAAGAAGAAGAAGAAGAAGAAGAAGAAGAAGGTAAATGAATCCAGAAAAAAATAGACGTACAAATCGAAAGAGAGAATATATATATATATATATATATATATATATTGATCGATAGATAGATAGGTAGTATTCCCGGTTTTTCTTTCTACTTTTTTCCACCTTTACGCTGGTTGCATCTTGAGTGTGAGACTGATGGTGAGGCTACAGTGTTTGAGATTTGTGGAAAGTTGAGAACCTCATCACTGCCATTACTCCCAGGTCGACATTGAGACAGAGTGACAGTAGCTGTTATGGTCCCGTCTATAGGTCAAATAGATCTCTTGAAAATTATCCGTATTCGATAGGAACACCAGATGCTATATAACTGTGCAAATTGTTAGTATTAAGAGTAGCTAGCTGAAGATATATTTTTTTAATAAAACATTATTATATTACCCCTTGCGAGTTTTTCACACCAAGCGTAGATGATGGTTTTTCAATGGAATTCGAGAGACAGCAAGTCTACCCAAGTCTTCAGGACTCCACTCAGTATTCTGGCTGATCTTAACAATGCAGTAATTTCGATGGTCTCGGCTCGTCCTCCGATTTCCAACTTTTCCAGGCCCCATACCAAACCATAGTGATCGTTCCAAGTATACCAATTACAATTGGTATCACAGTCACCTTCATGTTCCATAGTTTTGTTTATATCTCTGGCAAAGTCTAAGTACTTGTCTCTCTTTTCATTTTCTTCGATTTTCACATTGTAATCTGCCAAAACGGCAAAGTTTATTATTATTATTATTATTATTATTATTATTATTATTATTATTATTATTATTTACTCCTTGAGCGTTAGCTGATGGTCTTATACTGGAGTTTGAGTGACAGCAAGTCTCCTCAAGTCTCCAGGACTCTTCTCAGTATTCTGGCCGATCTCAATAATGCAGTAGTTTTGGATGGTCTCTACTCGTCCTCTTATTTCCAAGTCCTCCAGTCTCTTTAATAATCCTTTAGTTACTGTACCAAAAGCATCAGTCACAATTGGTATAATTGACACTTTCATGTTCCATAGTTTTTTCAATTCTCTAGCAAGGTCAAGGTATTTAACCTTATTTTGGTTTTCTTTCAATTTTACTCTGTGGTCCACCAGGACAGCAAAGTCCACAATTCTGCAAGTTATCGTTTTTGATGATTAAAATAAGGTCTGGTCGTCTGGCCGAGATTAGGTGATCCATTTGGATGACAAAATTCCAGAGGAGTTTGTGTGTGTCGTTCTCCAGAAGTGATGTTTGGTTGTGCATATACCATTTATTCGTATGCTCAAATTCAAATTTCTTGCACAATTCCCAGTGGATAACTTTGCCAACCCAGTCGTGTCTCTAGTCTTATACTCTTTATGTGCTAATTTGCTGCATTCGCTTATTATGTGATTGATCGTTTTGTCTCTATCACCACATAACCTACATTTGCTGTTTTGTTGTGTCATCTATTCTCGCTTTGATATGATTGGTTCTGATGGTGTTCTTTGTGCTGCTATTAGGAGAGATTCAGTTTTTCTAAAGGTTTCCCTTTCTTAACTACGTGTAAGTTTTTTTCGTTTGAGATGTTGATTATTAGTCGTTTAAAACGTCCATAAAGTTGTTTTTCTTTCCATTTTTGTTTTCTGGTTATCGTCGTTCTGTTGGTCTTCGTGTTGTCAGTATTGTTTCTGGTGGTTGTAATCATTCCTTGTTCGTGTTTCCATCACACTTTAGTATGTAGTCTTCGTGTCGTTGTATTGATGCGTCAACTCTGTCTTTGATGCTGGCAAGTCTTCTTCCTTATTCTTTTCTTGACACTTATGGTCTGTGTCATCTCTGGAATGTAATGCCTTATGCATGGTCATTAGTTTTCTTGTTCGTTGTTCCATTTGCTTAAGTTCTTCTCTTGTCTACTTCAAGAATGGTCCCGAGTTTCTTAGGAGGGGAACAGCCCAGGTATTTATTCCTTTGATAAGGTTTGTGCTATTTAGTTTTGTCTCGATTAGCTTTCTGGTTCTTCTGAAATATTCTTTCTTAACTATTTCTTTCACCTCCTCTTGTTTCATGGTGTCAGCTTGCAAGTATTTGTACATTTCCTTTTCTCTGAGCCTTCTAATCTTGTTTTGATTTGGCCGTTCCATTCCGTCTGTAAAGTGTCGTTTTCCGCTTTTCATTACTAGCATGACCCATTTTTCTATGCCAAATTCAATCGCAATGTCCTATCTCTATATTTTTAGTGCGTGTATCAGAGTTTCCAATTCTTTTTCATTTTTGGCAAAGAGTCTGATGTCGTCCATGTACATTAGGTGATTGATCTTTTCCTGTGATTTACTAAGTTTGTATCCGGCTGTGCATTTTCTGAGTACATGGTTAAGTGGCATCATAGCAATTATGAATTGTAATGGTGATGGTGTATCTCCTTGTAATATACCTCTTTGGATCTTTGTTTCAGCTAAGCTTTTCCCTCCGGCTATCAGTTCATCTTTCCAGGTTTTCATGGTTTTTCAATAAAATCTGACTTCATCTGATATTTTGTACATTTTCAGGCAGTTTATTATCCAGCTTTGTGGGTCCATATCATACGCCTTTTTCTAGTCAATCTAGGCCATAGCCATTTTTTTTTTTCGTCTGGTCTTGCTCTCGTTGAGGATATGTTGATCAATGTAGAGTTGTTCTATTGTGCCTCTGGGTCCTTTGTAGTATCCTTTCTGTTACTCAGGGAACAATCGGTGGCTTGTTAGCGAGAAATCAATCTCTTCCCTTATTTGTGCAGTTAATATTTTCCACATAATCAGTAGGCAGGAGATGAGTCTGTAGTTGTTGGGAGCGGTTCAAGGGTTTTTTTTTTTTTTGGTCAATGTGGTCCTTTTTTTTGGTCATCGATTCATTCGAAGAGCCTTGCCTTACGTGAGTGACAACCATTACTTCCTTCGCTAGAGAGCTCAACTCCACAGGAGCATATATTGTCATCCACTGTCAGACCGTTTAGTTGAATCACAGCTCTCATGTGTGGCTAGACATGTGAGATTCTCAAAGCTGGGATTGAAACCCAACTGACTCATATATATATACTTTCAAGAAAAAAACAAAATTCGGTCACATTAGGATTATAAATTCATTTCCATCCAGCTAAGAGAATTGATCTGAATCAACAACTCCCTTAAAAATTAAGCAGAACCTCTTCAGATCCAACATGGAAATATCTAAATATTCGAATTTTGAATAATTCAATTGTCCTGACAATTACCTATATATATATATATATATATATGAATGAATGAAGGAATGAAAAAAAAATGACTGCGCATTAGAAAAATCTGAATGTTGCCAAATCACGTGTTCTACACGAGAACTGAAAGAAGTTGATCCGATAATTACCTGATTAAAATGAAATATGATAGGTGGAATTTGAATGTAAAACCAAAGCAAAAAAGGCGGAGAATATTTTTGTTTTTGAGAAGGAAAATTCCCATCCTTCAAAATCCTACAATCGGTGAACCCGAAATGTACATCTCTGTGAAAATAAAACCGCGATTTAACTCTTCAAAATTGAAACATGCTGCTGCTGTAATTACTCTGATATCCCACCTTGGCTTGTCACTAGATAACCCTCACAAAGTTAAGAAAATATTAAACGAGCCACATAAGTTTATAGCAATGGAAACCACGGGATGCAGCATGGTGGATGTGAAGTAAGGCAGTATGAATTCAAAGGTATGTCAACAGCACGCTTCACCAAATGCTGAGCTGAGAAAACTCATTTGTCGACGGTCGGGATCGAATAGTTCATTCAGGAAACTACTGATACTCATCTACGATGGTGGCGTCCATTTAGGAGGAAAAAAGGCCAACGAAAGATTACCATGTCCTTAACTTTAACAATACGTCCAAACTGCATTGCCCATCACGCGAATAAACAAGAGCTCTGGACCCCAGTATTCGAAAAATCACCTACAAAGTCCAAACCAAATTTACTTAAATGCAAAAATCAATGTGAGCATAGTGACTTTTAACAGAACATTAAACACAATAAACCAGCTAGCTGAACTGACAGTATCTGCAGTCAATATAAACATCTGTGGAATATAAACATCATATGCGTACTGGAGCGTAGATGTTAACATAGCGAACAAGAACTACAATACCATGATACGTGTAATGGGTTGACATTTGTCTCAGCAACTGCATGTAAAATCCCTGTCAAAGCCGCCATAGGAGGTGTAGGAATACTTCTCAGTTCTCGTATCTTAAAATCCCTAAATATCAGAGAGAGAATCCAACCGACAATTATGTGTGCAGCATTTAATGGCTATCTCTGCACAACGATTGTCTCTGGCTTCCGTAATGAAGCAGGCATTATCACCTTCTATTACTAGCTATATTCCTTCCCTTGTCCGAAACATTCCCTCTTTATACATGCAAGCAATCCCTGATGATGGCCTATGACAGGTCTGAAAGCGTTCGGGACAATTTTGGAAAATTTATCCACCAATTTCAACCTGAAACCAAGACACATATCAGGAAACGTGAAAGGATCTTGAAATTATTTAGACAAAATGTGTCTTTATTATTTAATCAAACGTACTTAAATGAAAGACTGCTGCCCAACTACACTTACACACACACATACACACATACATATATATATACTTTCGTCTGTCCATATCTTTCCTTCTCACTCACTCACTCACTCTCTCTCTCTCTCTCTCTATATATATATATATATGTATATTGAGAGAGAGAGAGAGAGAGAGAGAGAGAGAGGTATAATATTGGCTGCATTTATTTCTACTTTTGCTTATTCGGATATCTTCTTTCGTATATGCTCATTCTTCGTATTTCCATATCTATCTATCTATCTATCTATCTATCTATCTGTTTGCAAAAAGAATAAAAAGCAGAGACAAAGAATACTTTAGATTCCGTCTCTGTCTGTCTTTCACTGCTTTTCTCCCCTCACCTGCCCCCCTCACTCTCTCTCTTTCTATAGATATCTCTTAAATGCAAAACGTCAAAATCGTCGCTTTCTAATTCTAGTCAGGCTCTCAAACTTCCTTTTCGCACCCCACCAGCCCAACTACCCCCCGCCCCCTGAAACGTACCCTACTCTCTGCCAACAGAGCGTGCCGCTGCCGTATGTAAGGTCATGTACAATTACACAGTTTATCTAGCGTGCAGTGTCACCCAGATTTCTCTACCCTTACTCCGATTACCGCCATTTTTATCATCACCACCAGGGGCAACCACCCACCCTCTCCACTTCTTCGTACCCCCTTCCCTCCACTGAACCAATGACCTGCTAACTTCTCGAATGTCAAGGACCTTCTTTCGCATACAAAGTGTTCTTTTACAACCCTTTACGGATATGCCGTGCTTCTTACAACATATAAAAATATAAACCAAAAATTGTTAAAGAAAAAGAAAAAAAGAAAAAAAAACGAAAAAAGAAGAAGAAAGAAATGCTTTTAAAGATATTCCCTATCGTAAGTTTTTCAGAAAATAATATTCGATTTTATTACACAGTCATTGCTTCCTATCCGCGGAGGATAAGTACCTGTAGCAGATGGCTGAAACCGCGGATGCCAGAAATCTAGGAAAACATGAAACTCACTTATTCTATTTCTCTATTCATACATGCGTAGAGTAAAATTTATATAAAACAAAACAAACTATTCCAAACAATAATAAGTAGAATAATTAGAATGCTTTCTATATCGCTATGAGATGAAGAATATATCAATTTCTAATAAGGTTGAAAATTTCCTAAAAAGAGTGGAAGGTTTTATTTCTTCCGATGACTTTTTACGTCAATCACCCCCCACCCCAAAAAAAAGAGAACATATTTATTCAACTGAATCTAATAAGACTCAAACATATTTAATACTGGCTCACCCGAGAATCGAGAACGTGAAACTTTGATTGGTGATTTTTTTCATATTTTATACTTGAAATATTTTGGGATATTGTCTTGCATTTTCGTGCATAGAGTCCTGTAAAGATTTTACAAATTAAAAACGATTTTTGCGTTAAATTCTAATTATATATATATATATATATATATATTTACTAATCCCTCTACACGAGAAGGATGTAAAACAAGGTCAATTTTATTTTAACTGGTTTAAAATCAGAGTTTTCCTTCTCCTAGATCGGTTGCCATAATAAGGTTAAAGAAGCCAATCTGCCTCACTATTAAAAGCTGAAGGGAGAATAGTTGGATGCACGCCTTTAGCAAGAATAGTAATGCTACGTGAAATGGCAAAAACCTAGACCAGGATTTGAAAGCGGGTCATCGCACCCATTTCCATCGATGATAAGCATTGCACCACGAGCGTCTCAATATATATATATATATATATATATATATATGTGTGTGTGTGTGTGTGTGTGTTCTGAAAGATCCACGTTCCCTTTATGAATAATGAAAAACGATTCTTATTTTTCATTTCCTTCATACTCTGGCCTTTTCAGTCCCCGAATCCCCGAGGGACCAACATCTACATTATTCATAGTGAATAAATTATGGCCAGGCCAGAATTTTACCGTCAACATTGTTATATATTCTTTCCAAAAGGAAAAGTGTTGAAAGCGGCCAATTTCGAGATGAAAGGTTTTATCAAGGAATATCTTATCTTTAGACTCATTAAAAAAATCATTTAATATATAAATACTACTAGACTAAGAGATTCGGTTCCTTGAATATCAAATGGATATAGTCTAATTAATATAAAGAAATATTTAAAAGAGTCAAAGGTTTTGCTATATTCACTTTTACTGAGACACAATTCGGTATCTCTAGATACTTTTGCTGCCGAGGGCGTGAAGGTGTGAGATGTCGAACTCGTATGATACTCTCCGAGTGCTACTCACTGGATTTGTCTCGGTGGTTTTGAGTACGTTCTCGGAATCCACGGTTTTAGTCCTATCCGACCTTGAAGGATCCTCAAGTTTCTTTCAACCCGAGCGAAATTCCTTCAACCATCCGCTAACTGCTCTATGATCAACTGCGATTTCACCTTTTGCACAATAAATATTTTTAGTTGTGCAGTGCGATGGCCCAGTTTTAACTCGTAAAGCTTACGAATTAGACTTTGCTTCACATTCGTAGCTTTCAAATCATAGAAAAAGTGAAGCATTACACGACGAGGTATCGCACCAATTACCACAACACTACTAACTACAGTGGGTACCTCAAACGGCTTGAACTGCTTTGGTCACGTTATAAAAACTCTTCAAAGTAGCACATGCCATTATATTGCAAAACTTTTGATTCACCTTGTAATATTGTACAATATGTAAAATAAAAAATGAATTGATGAAGTTAAACAGGAGACCGAAACAGTTAGTAAAGCTGGCGACCGTAGTCTAGGGCGACCAGAAGGCTCCCTTTTCAATAGCTACTACACTGAAGTGTAGGGAAGGGCGCTACTCCTTTCCCTGGATTGCTCCACTTGACCCTCGATACATCCCTTATATTGCTGAGTGTTAAGCAAGGAGGTATCAAATACCATTTTTTAAAAGTCTTTGGTATGACGCGACCAGGGATTAAACCCAGGTCTCCTGGATCATTGGCGAACATTCTACCTATTGGGCCAATGAGCCGGTTATGAAACAACTAAGGTGAATATTATATAAATTAAAATCTACTCATTAGATTTATTCATTAAATTTTCCTCATTAAAATTTCAAGAAAACTTTTTTTTTTGTAAAAGTAATTTCTCTTTGAGTGACCTTACATTATTTAGCATCAAATGTCACAACTTTAACCTTAACATCAAGATATATGTATATAGTTTCATCATCGTGTCGTGCTGGGGTTAGGGTTAGGCACGGATTTGCCTGACTCTCCCTCGCCACCCATCTCTATAGTCTATCGCTCCCGGCAGGGGGTCTTCTAAGCTACATCCTGTATCGGTACAGAAAGAAAATTTAAGGAATTTGCTTATAAATGTTGATATTCTCGCTACATTCTACTATAGAATCCGTATATTGTCAGGTCATGAAAATCTGGTTTGTGTTTGCTTTTATAGGTAAAATTTATGAAATGGTAAAATAATGTCATTGTTAGGTACATTTCCAATTTTATTATAATTGCGAATAAAGGGACGTTTACTCTTTCCATTGTGATTTTCTATGTTGAAAGAAAGTCAGAAAAGTAACACAGCGAATCTCTTTTTTTCTCGAAACACTTCTATTACTTAGGCTTCCTTCCCTCTCAAATCTGTGCAGGTGGTATGATCTTAGTTCTCTCACTACAACTTTGTTAGACATTCATCTCTCTCCGTTATTCCCCTTCTACGTACCTAACATGATGAAACCTTATAATTGCTTGAAATACTTTAAAACATGAAATTCTAGGGAAAATATTATTATTGATTAGAGACACTTGAAACAATATAACTGTGTTCAAACAAATTATCCTTCTTATTATTTACACATCAGCGTTAACTGATGGCTTTTCACAGGGGTCTGAGTGACAGCAAGTCTCATTATTATTATTATTATTATTATTATTATTATTATTATTATTATCTCCTTTGAGAGTTGTTCACACAAGCAGTATCAACTGATGGTCTTTCATTGAAGTTTGAGTGACGCCAAGTCTCTTCAAGTCTTCAGGACTCTTTTCAGGATTCTGGCCTATCTTAACAGTGCTGTCGTTTGGATGGTCTCCACTTGTCCTCTTATTTCCGATTTTTTAAGTCCCTTTACCAATCCTTTGGTGACTATACCAAGCGCACTGATTCCAATTGGTAGGCATCAACGTCACTTTCATGTTTCATAGTTTTTTTCAGTTCTCTAGCAAGGTCAAGATACTTATCTTTCTTTTCGTTTGCTTTCAGTTTTTTTTTTGTTTCCTAGCAAGGTCCAAATACTTATCTCTCTTTTCACTTTCGTTCAATTTTACTCTGTGGTCTGCTGGTCCAGCAAAATCCACAATTCGGCAAGTTGTCTGTTTTTGCTGTCTATCATCAATTTGCTGCATTCGCTTATTATTTGATTGATCGTTTCATCTCTATCACCACATAACCTGCATTTGCTATTTTGTTGCATCTTATCTATTCTTGCTTTGATATGATTGGTTCTTATGCTGTTGTTTTGAGCTGCTATTAGGAGAGATTCTGTTTCTCTTTTAAGGTTTACCTTTCTTAGCAACATCCATATTTTCTCACGTGAGTCGTCGCTTGTTTGTCGCTTGATATGCCCATACAGTTGTTTTTCTTCCCATTTTTGTTTTCTAGTTATTTTCGTTGTGTTGATCCTCGCGTTGTCTGTATTGTGTCTGGTGGCTGTAATCGGTCTTTCCCCACGCTTTTTTTTAAGTAGTCTTCGTGACGTTGTATAGTTACATCAACGCTATCTTTAATGCTAGCAATTCTTCTTCCTCCTTGTTTTCTTGACACATATGATCTGTCTGTGTCGTCTCTGGGATGGAAGGTCTAATGCATCGTAATTAGTTTTCTTGTTTTCTGGCCTATTTGTTTAAGTTCTCTGGTCCAGTTCAAGAATGGTCCCACGTATCTTACGAGGGGGATAGCTCAAGAGTTTATCCCTTTTATAAGGTTCCAGCAATATAGTTTGGTTTTTAGTAGTTTCCTCGTTTTCCTGAGATACTCTTTTTTAATTTTTTCTTACATCTCCACTCGTTTGATGGTGTCCGCTTCCAATATTCCCAAGTATTTGTAAGTTTCCTTTTCTGTCATCGTTCTGATTTTGTTTTGTTTTGTTTTGGTTTGGTTTGGTTTTATGGCATATCAACCTTTGTAGGTTATTTAACGCCAAATCCATTTTTATGTAAATAATCAGTTCTATTTCAAACAATTCAGTTTCTCATGAGTACATAGTTTGTCAAAAACATTTCTATTTCAAAAATATTCAGTTCTGATTTTGTATTGAATTAGTAGGTCTATTCCTTCCGTCATGTGTCGTTACCCGCTTTTTATTATTAGCATGGCGCATTTATCAAAGCTAAAATTCCTATATCTTGACTCTATATTCTCACTGCCTGTATCAGAGTTTCCAACCCTTTTATATTTTTGGCAAACAGTTGGATGTCATCCATGTACATTTGGTGATTGATCTTGTGATTTATGAAGTTTGTATCCACCTGTGCATTTCCTGAATATGTGGTTAAGTGACATCATCGCTATCACAAATCGTAATGATGATAGTGCATCTCCCTGGAATATACCTTTTTTCGATTTTAACCTCAGCTAAGTTTCTTTCTCCTCCAGTCAATTCCACTCTCCAACTTTCCATAGTTTTCTTGACTAACTTCATGACTTCGTCGGATATCTTATACAATTTGAGACAGTCTATTATCCAGTTTTCGAGGACCATGTTGTTGGCTTTTTTGTAATCAATCCACGCTATAGCTTGATTCTTTCGTCTCGTTTTACTCTTGTTGAGGATGTGTTGATCAATATATAGTAGTTCTCTTTTCCTTCTAGTTCCCTTGCAGCACTCTTTCTGTTCTTTGGGGAACAGCCTGCAGCTTATTAACGAACAGTAAATGTCTTTCCTGATTTGGGCCGTTAATATTTTCCACATCATCGGTAGGCACATTGTAGGTCTACAGTTGTTTGGGCCGGTTCCTTTTTGCAGATCTTTCTCTAACAATTCCCTAACCTCTTGGTATAAAATAATATCAGATGGATTGACATGCCGTTAAGATTAATCAGTCATTATTTGAGGCTATAATTGTTTTAGAATGATTTCTATCATTAGTTATTCGGATTCATAAGATTTATTGGAAAAACACTAATTTTGCCATGAAAGGGTTAACACGCCATAAAACCAACCAACCAACCAACCAACCAACCAAAACCCTGTACTTTTGTATAGTAGACTTATACCAACCTGGTTTAAATTAGCATATTCGAAATCAAAATGATTTTGAACTTGTAAAAGATATGTCCTAAAAAAAGATCTTACCGAAAATCAGAGTCTATGCTTATTTTCACTTGAAAAAAAATTATCTAATTATTCTTCACTGTCGCTTTTTTCCCCTTCTTTTGTTAAGTGATAGTCCGTCTTTTCATGCTTTTATAATGAGGCAGATTTGCTGAATTGTGGCTTGCATCTATCCGTAAACTGAGCTCCTATTTCAAGGGATGTACTTTTATTTTGTGTCTTATTGAACCTGATTTTATTTTCAGCTTCCCTGTGAATATCGTGCCTTGTTTAATGTCGGGAGAGATATGTTTTTCATTTACCAATGATAAATTCAGCGCTTTCATTGTTGTGACGTCAGAAAATGGAAACTCGCTGAGTGCTAAGTAAAGCCTGTTGATTGAGGGTAGCTTTTGAATAATGAAGAATATGATTTCGAAAAGGGTATAAAATCATGGAGAAAAACAAGAAAGCAAAAAGTTTAGGGAGAGATTAGATCGTTTTTGTTTGTTTTGAAGAAAAACAGAAGATAAAGTTACGTTTAAGAAAAGAAGAAAAAGAAAATCAAACGTAAAATTGAAGAATGGAATCTGATGGTTGAGAATCTGCAAGGGATAAAAGATAAGAAAGAAAAATGAAGAAGAAAAGATGGGTGGGGGGTGAGAAATTAAATGAAGAAGAGAAAACATTTTCTGAAAATGACAGAGGCGAGACAAAAGTCATCAATTCTCCGGGAAGAACCAGAAGAAACTGATGAAAATAAAGAAAAGGAGAACTAGAAAAAGACAATTAAAATTAGTTGATTTGACGGAATGTTAACCTTTGTGGGGTTATTCTATGCCAAAATCAGTTTTATTTATCTATATATTTGCAAATAACTACCAAAGAAAGAGCCAAAGAGGAAAATCGAAATAAGAAACGAATAAGCTAAGCTAGCAGAGATGTGTTCGTGAGTTCGATTCTCACTGTGTGATTCAGTTTTCTTGCCTTGTGCAACTACTTCAGTTAAGCTTTGCTAATGATAATTATGTATGTTTCATGTGATGTGAAGATTAATATGTTATACTAGGAGACAATTGTAAATGAGTTTGATCCTCACTGCGTGCCTCATACATCGGAATAACATTTTACATTTTGCTTCGTTTCTTTCTCTTTCTATCGACTTTCCTCTTGGGTTCCTCTCCTGGTGGCCTTGTGCCATATCTAAGTCGTAACTGATCGACGAAACCAGTTTGATAACGGAGTGCTCAAGCTGAAAAGAGAGATGGAAGAGTAAAGAGACTTGCTGTCACTTGATGTACGATGAAAATCAAGTGAAACTATTGGTCTGATAACCTATAAACGGAAAATGAAAACAAAAAGTCAAAGAAAAACAATAACAAAAGATGACGCTATAAGCTCTTTTAAGCAAGAGCGATCGCATTTGAAAGCTCTCAAGATGACTATTATCCTATTTAGATTACATGGATTTATGATTATATTTCTTTTTCTTTTTCACCTCATCCCCGCTTTTTTACTCTCTCTCTCTCTCTTCTCTCTCTCTCTCTCTCTCTCTTTACTTTCCTTACTAATTACCATCCTCCTTAGTTAGGAATCTCGATGGCCCCATTTAGGTGCGCCCTAACAAATACACATTTCAATTTGTTTTAAAAATCAGTAATTTTTATGGAACAATAAACAAGCAACTTAGAACTTGTTATAACAAGCTGCACGTCTTCGTCTCTCGACTTCCGAGTCACGTGATCTCTTAACACGGAAGAAGGTAATGGTAATCAGAGAGAAGCTCAATTCCTTACCCATAAATGCTTCTTCCCTTTTTATACAATTTCATCTCTGAAAAAAAAAAATGATGTTAAGAGGGTGGTTGGTGGGGGATTTTCCGTATCATTAATATACATTTTTTGAATGACTCTTCAGCTTTCAACAATAAAGATTTTTTTTACAAATTAGCGATGAAATAGGGTGTTGTTTTATTTGATTCTATTTTTTTAAATAATTTATCACTAAACACTGTCGGTGGAGCTCACAATACGTCAACTGTATTCATCCTCCTAGAGAGGGAAAAACGGGGTCATAGGTATAACACTAAACTGCCTCTGATGGCGAGGCAACAGTTCTGAAGCACTGGGTTTCCACTTTTGTCTAAAAGGGTTAATAGCTATCGCCTATTGCGGCCCTGTAGGAGGGAAATTTTCTTTCCACGGGCTCCCTACATTTAATTGACCTTATGTCATACATACCAAGCGCTTGTGTGTTGGTATCGTTGCAAGTAATGTAATCGACAATCTAAGTTCAAATCCTGTTCGAGACATTTTGTTTTTCAATTCGAGTTTATACTTTTGAAATAGGCATGAATCTATTTCTTCCCTTTAGTCATGGTTCAATAGTAAGATAGACTAGACTCATTAGCATTGGTAAGGCAACCGGTCTAGGAAAAGGAAAACTCTGAATTCACACAAGCTGAACTACTTCGAAATCGACTTTGTGTCGTATCCTGCTCACCGCGGTGGGGTGGGGGTGATAATTACCTACGGTGGTTGGATAGACAACTTCTTATAAAAATTAATGCGTTCTTACTTAAATGAAAATAGAGAATATAAAATCCACTAAACGATACATGGCCTTGTGTTAGACTAAGCAAAACTTAATAAAAGAGATTTTATGGTGAAATAACATAAAACCTTCGGTCCTAATTTGAATACTAGAATTAATTGACATCGGATTTGATCAATTTTTAAATGGATGCTTTGTTTGTATCCTTGTTTACTTCTTCCTCTCTATTCATTCTTTTTTTCTTTCACAATTTTCTTTCGGTTATGTTCTATGGGTTTCAGTTATCTTTCTTTCTTTCTTTCTTTCTTTCTATTCAGATGTTTTTCCTCAGGTAAATCATTACTGAAAAATATGACAGAATAAAAGAGAGAAAAGATAGAGAGAGAGAGAAAGAGAGAAATTGCATTATATTAAACGGTCTCTACACTTCAAAGGTCTCGGCCACAACAACCAGTGCATCATATATATATATATATATATATATATATATATATATATATATATATATATACACGCTCCAATGAATCACCGGCTTCACTTGAAGGCATCAAAGCGAAGAATGACACGCATGCGTACACAAACGTGATTAACTTTCCGCCTTTTTCCTTAGACATAATAAAAAAGAATTATTTGCTAGCGGATTTGACTTCCTGTAGAAGTCAAATCTGTTGAGAGATCAGCCACTTTCTTTCTTTCTTTCTTTCTTTTAATTGGTTTCGTTCTTTCTTTCTTTTTCTATGCGCGCGCACACACACACACACACACACACACACACACACACACATATATATATATATACATATAGGTATGTTCATATCAATCTATCTCAGCCTATTCTTATCTATCTATCTATCTATCTATCTATCTATCTATCTATCTGATCCTGTTTATATCTATCTACTAGTTTATTGATTTGATAATTATTTTGTTCAGTCGGATCATAGGTGTCTTACCCAATACAATTCAACTGGCTGCGTTTAATTTACTCTCTCTCTCTCTCTCTCTCTCTCTTTCTTTCTCTCTCTCTCTTTCTCTCTCTCTCCAGACCTGCAGTGCCACAAAAGCATCGAGCACTTTTTTATGTAGAACTTTTCTTATTTGAATGTTTTTATATATTTCTCTCTCTCTTTCTTTCTCTCTCTCTCTCTCTATCACTCACACACACACACATACACACACACACACACACACACACTCCATATATACACACACGCACACGCACACACACACGCACACACACACACTCACATATAAGTATGTATGTTTATGCAAACACACACCAACATACACAGACATATATTTAACTTGCGAGAAATGATCACATGATAAAATCCAGGTCTTTGATTGTTTGATCCAAGACGTTTCAGGCGAATCCATTCATTTTCGCGATGCGATTCACATTTCAATAAAACTTGTAGTCTGTTTCAAATTGAAGTGAAATGATTTCATTTAAATTATCTTTGAATTAGTTCCGCTTTAAAAAGGATGATAATTTAAATGCACTCGTCACTGATCAATTTGAAACAGTAGAACATAATGTATAATTAAATAAAAACACAGATTGTAATTTAGTATTGTTCATATCATTGTATTTTCATTATTTAAATATTGGGCATTTTGGAATAAAATATCAAGACAAAAGACCAGGAGAAATTGTAGGGAGTCTTTTCGGCGTAGTTAGGGGGCGTGAGGTTTAGGGGCAAACGTACTCCAGTCACACTATCACATTCACTTTAGGATTAACACCCTTGGGAAAGGCCTTATCCATATTTATCAACCCCTACGCTCGGGCAGGATATGACACAAGGTCAATTTTTAAGCGGAGTTTAACAGGTTTGAATTCAGAGTTTTCCTTCTCCTAGATTAGTTGCCTCAACTAGGCTGAAGAACCCAGTCTGTCCTACTATTTACCCATAGCTGGAGGGAGAATGTTTGGATTTATACCTTTCCCATGGGTATTAGTGCTATGTGAAATGCAATTTTGAAATCGTGACGCCGTATCCATTTCCCACCCTTGGGAAAAGTATGGACCCCCTTTATCCCTCAGCTATTGGTTAAATTGTACCACTATTGTTCTTCTACAAGGATGGGTCTGTCATGAAATAACCCACGAAGGATGATATGACATTAACCATTGCTCACGGTAGGTCTTCCAAACTACATCCAGTGTCCGCACAGAGCTGATGTAAGTTTTTGCTGGTACATCCATGTTTAGGGATCTACAGAAGGACGTCTCTTTTGAGTTCCTACTTGCTTCCCTTGCAGAGACCTGGATATTTTGTTTGTTTTACTTGGGTTGTTCATGAGATAGGAGGTAAGTAGCCATACAGCTGTTGTTTTGTGGGGTACTGCTTCCAGCATTTGTTCAAAATACCTCGTAACATTTTTGTGTTGTTCCCATCCAGCTTTTTTTTTTCTCGGTATGTTTTGTTAGCGTCCACCTAGTGCGTCCATACAGTAATATAAAAACAGAGCTTGTAAGAAATCATAGATAACCTGTTGATAGCATTCCAAGCTTTTGCAAGACGTATGCTGATATCACTTTCAGTAGATGAGATATTGCTGACGAGGTATGCGTACTGGTTTACGATTTTTAGAGGTTTGTTACTTCAAACAGAAATGGCTTCTTTTTGTTTACAACACATCAACTCTGTTTTATTTGCGTTCCCGTAGAGGCTTCTTGTTGCTTCATCTTGGCTATGTAGTTAGGGTAGGAGTATCTGCAAGAAGCGCAGCATAATCTGCCTAGTCTCCGCTTGTTATAGTTTTTGCTGCTGCTATTGTCTGCTGCTTGTCTTTTTTATTGTAAAGCCATTTTCTTTTATTACATCTGTGAATGGTTGAAGCATGTAATTTAGGCAGATAATAAATAGATATGGTGCTAATATGTATCTCCTCAGAAAATTCCTGAGACAATGTCAGTGTCTCCATCAGATGAGTAAACCATTGCTTTTGTCATTTAAATGAAGCATTCTTATAGCGCTAAGAGTTTCTTGGAGGATCAGCCAGAAGTATTTGCTCTATCTTCCCTCTCAGAATAGAATCAAATGCTTTGCAGAAATCTACGAACAATAGTGTTACTTCGAGAATTTTTTGCTCGTACTCCTTCAATGATTCGTTGAATGATTAGAATTTGTAATGTTGTGGATCGATTTCTCCAAAAACCGTTCTGATTTTTCCAAAGAATGCTCTCGATTTCGGGTCTGATACGGTTTTGAGGCAGAGCATTATAAAATTCTTTCAGCTATAGTCTGGCTTTTTCAAATGAATGTGTATTCGGAAAATTTTAAAATCACGAATAGAAGTTTCAATGTATAGACGTGAGTTATCCGGGGAAAAAAATCGTACCTACCAGCATGTCCAACGTTCTTCGTCCATGGACATGCTGGTAGATACGATTTTTTTTTCTTGTATATAATTGGTTAAAAAAGCATGTCCAACGTTCTTCGTCCATTCCAACATTTTCCCAGATTACATACACATCCATACATTGAAACTTCTATTCGTGATTTAAAAATTTCCGAATACACATTCATTTGAAAAAGCCAGTCTTATAGAGTTTGAACTTCGTCGAAAACAAGGAATGATTCAAAATCTTTTTCGATAAACAAACGGAACATAAATTCTACACAATATTTCTACTAAGTCAAATGACGTAATTTAAAACAACAAACGGTGATTCATTAATCAAACAGCCAACTTTTTCTTGTCATAAACGGCCAACTTTTTCTTGTTATACAAATTTCCCTTGATTTTTATATTTTACACTTTTTACACATCCATTGTTGATTTAACATCACTAATACCATCCCTCATAGTCCTGATGATGGTTCATTAGAACCGAAACGCTAGTGTCGACTTTACTTCTCAATAAATCTCTCCTTCTAATTGGATTGCCTTGTTATCAATTTTTCTTTATAAATTGTCCGAGGACAATCCATTATTCACTTCCACACACACACACACACACACATATATATATATATATATATATATATATATATATATATATATATATATATATATATATATATATATTCTCTCCTTTTAATCTTGGAAAATTAACATATGATTAACCTTTCTCTTCAAATTTGCTTTTCGTCTCTATCATGCTATGCGTCATTTTTCTATCTGAACGGATTCCACATGTCAAATTTTTTTACGAACTGACATTCGTAGCCATGGGTGTTGTTTCCCAACATTTGAAAAATACGTAACATTTATATCTTATTACGAATATTTCTCAAATTTCTTTTACCTTTCAAGATAAATAAAAAAATATCTTTTTAGTTGGACCAAGAACTTTTCAGCAAACTTAGCATATTTTGTATTTTTGAAGACATCCTTAAAATAGGTAGAAATTTACAGGCGTATATATATATATATATATATATATATAAATAAATATATATATATATATATTTTTTTTTTTTATTATTATGTAATCTAGGGGAAAATTTTGATTTTTGACATTAAGCAAAAGAGTTTCTTATAGTGTTAGCATTTAAATGTATTTATGTGTTTATTCGCAACAAATTTATAGTTTATCCACTTGACTGGAAAATCTTCTATATTTAAAAAGCATCAGTAATTTCGGCAGCTTTGTTCTATTTGCATCGTCATAGACAAAAAAAATACAAACTCTTTATGTATCGTTTCTCTCTCTCTCTCTCTCTCTCTCTCTCTCTCTCTGACGAACAAACCAAGAAAGTTATAGATTTAAACAAAATGAGATAGATAGATAGATATGAACAGACTGATATAGACAAATAGAATACGAAGAAAAAATAAAGAAAAAGAAAAAAGTAAAGAGAAAATACACTTTTATCCAGATGAAATGAAACGAGTCATTTGATTTCCAACCCTCGCTTGTTGCTTTTATGAATCTGCATTGTCATTGGGATGACGTGTCAACTCATGATTGGACGTTCATGTTGACGAAGATGCAGAGCCTTGCAATGTCATCTCCTGCTGATACGCACTGACGATCTGCTATATAAGTAGGAGAGGTTATTTTTAGTCACTTCATAACAGTAACGGACTGACGGACGAGACAACAGATCGTATTGTCACTTCAAATTTCAGTCACTTAAAACTTTCTTTTGAAAAAGAAAAAAAAAAAAAGAAAAAAAGAATTGACAATATTTCTGGATTAATCGATTCATTTTTTTGAAATTATAATCTAGCGTTTATTTAGTGTTACTTATATTTCGATATGCTCGTTTATTTCGAAAAAGAATGGTTGACTGGTTGATAGGATTTTATGGCATATCAATCCATGTTGGTTATTTAGTGTCAAATCCTCTTATATATATATATATATATATATATGTGTGTGTGTGGGTGGGTGTGTGAGAGATTTGTAAAGATATAATTTTTAGGTAAGATTCTGAAACGAGCTAGAGCTGATTTGTTTGCACACAGTTAAATAGTTTCAAGTAAAGAAAAGGATAAAAATATTTCTATTCGATCCACAGATGGGACCCTAAGAGGTACTACCAATCCGGGTACTCAACAATTCCCCAAATTTCGCGGTCGGTAGCCTCACCATCAGATGTTATCATATCCAAGGCACTCATCAGTATGGTGGGTCTTACCCTTCTGCAGACGTGAAGTTGGCGTATTCTAGAGCCTTCCCCAGCTACAAAAAAAAAAAAGAAAAAGAAAAAAAGAAATTAAGAAAAAAGAAAGAGCCTAGCAGCCATTTTTGAAACGTAGCACTAGGCCTGATGTATGGAGCACTTAGTGAGTATCGAATTCATTAATAATGTTCTGCTAATCTAGCTAGCAAACCATTACACCACGAAATCTCCTTAGTTATTTATGAAGGTTTACTGTGCACAAGGCAAGAAGTAGGAGGTCTCCTCGTGGTGTAATGGTTAAAGTGATGGACTGTAGAATCCTTGTAAGCGAGTTCGAGCCCCAATCGCGCTATTACATTCACTTTCGGGCAATTACCCTTCGGAAAGGCATGAACTTCCTTATCCTCCCTGCTATGGGTTAAATAGTACCACTACTGTTCTTCTAGGAGAATGGCTTGGCATTGAATAACCTTCAATGGTTGATACGCCATTAAACAAATAAACCAAACCAAGGTTAGAATTATTGGGCACCCAGTAAGAATCGAATTCACTAACGATGGTCTATTAGCCTAGCAAGCAAACCCATATATTGTGCAAAGTTTCCTCGCTACCCCTGCAAAAAAAAAAAAAAAAAAAAAAAAAAAACGAGTGAGTCGCCATGGTGTAGTGGTTCACGTGCTGGACTGCGATATCCTACTAAGGGAGTTCGAAATCCAGCCGCGTTATTGTGTTCATTTTCCAATATTCCCGGGAAAAGTATTAACCCCCTTACCCCCACCCCGTAGCTAAATCGGTTAGAAAGTACCACAGCTGTTTTTTACAAGGCTGACTTAGGCAATAAATATCCCACGAAAGTTGATATGTCTTGAAAAAAAGAAACAAAAAAAAAAAATAGTCCAATTATAAAACAAAACAAATAAAAAAAAAACAACAAACAAACGAGTCGACGTGACAGGAATCCCGGAAATGCAAAGTATGATATAAACGTGGTTAGTGACCTTTCACAGTGTCGTCAGAGATTTCTAAATAGGATATTCCAGCAGTGTAAACAAGAGAACATCGAAAGCAGGTCACATGGGTTGAAGGCCACAAAGATAACCAGAAGGAAGCTTAGGCGTTATGAAATTATATATACACAGGTATTTACAAATAGAACGGTCAGCCAGTCAGTTAGTCACGGACAGAAGAGCAGTGAAGTCAGAGCAGAAGCTGTCAAGGACCCCATCGGAGAAGTGGAAGAAGTAGGAAGTGGGGCTCTATATATGGTCAATAGAGCAGTCCTCCGTCAGCCTGCGTCTGAGTCCTTCGTGTCTCTCTGTCTGTCTGTCTGTCACTTACAGTCAATTTCAGACCTATTGAGGTATAAAGAAGAGAGATATTTTTATAAAGAATTATCTTACTGTCTCTTCATACTTTAAACGCAGCTACATAACACTAGTGGTTGGATTTACCTACATCCATCGCATATACAATGGCAGAATATAGCGCAAAATCGGATTCCTCAAGAATTGTTTTCCTCCAATCAGTATCCTCCCGGAAGAGAGCGATTCAGTCGTCGAGCAATAATCATAACTCTCACTCGTTTCAAGTAGGAAAAAATACATCTTGCCTACAAAATTACTCAGCACTGAAATATAACAATGACTTTTATATTATTTCCTTCATCTCAATTTTGAGACGTCACTGTATTTACCCATCCCCACCCCCTCGGTAACAGACAGAATGCAACCAAGGTCAGTTTTTTAAGCAGAGTACAGCTGGTTTGAATTCTTTTCCTTGACAAGTGGCTGCTACCAAAACAAAAGTGTTGATGTTTCACTGTATGAGTTTTAATCAAAATTATATTTCGTCGTATTTATTCAATAAATTCTTTTGTTTTATAATTGGTGACAAAACTAGGAGATATATGCAATTTTGAATAATGTCCTAGGAATAACATTTAATAGAATCTGGTGGTGAGGTTTTACTTTCGGAGCACTAGAGAATCCCTTCGTTTCCAGTTGCCCTAGGTCAACTGTAGCCCAGTATAACAGTATCTGTTTGCGTCCCATTTATGTATCAAGTAGAAATGTTTGAAAAATTATTGGGATTAAAAAGGAATACTAAAAACCACATAACTGTGTGTAAATTATTTGTATTAGAATAATTGCTTGAAGCTATATTTGCTTATAAATAATAATTATTATTAGTTACTTGAAATTATATAATTGCCTTTAAATACTTGAAATCGTATAACAGCATACAAATCAATAATATTAGTTAGGAATACTTGAAACAATACAATTGTGTATCAATTTGATATTAGAAAGAATTCTTGAAACTATGGAACTTTATCAAAGTTATTTGTATTATTAATAGTTTACTTGAAACTGTTTACAAAGGAATATTATCCTTAATGACTTGAAACAAGATAATTGCTTGAAAAAAAAAGAAGACTGATTTTAATATTGAATACCCCAATAAGTGTTGATTTGCGAAAAAGCAAGGAACTAATAATATTTTCAAGTATCTTGTTCATATTATAATACTTTTAGCATTACTCCTAGGTCTATTCTGACTCAGAACCTATTAATTGGTTGATTGTTTTTGTTTTACGGCATATCAACCCTTTGTGGGTCATTTAATCCTGAATCGAGTCATTTTGATAAAAAAAACAAACTTTGTTTCAAGTTTTTAGTTTGGTTTGGTTTTGGTTTGACTGGATGGCATATCAACCATTGTAGATCATTTAATGCCAAATCCTTTTTATACTTATATATTAAATATATATGATTTGGTTGGGTTGGCTTTTATGGCATATCAACCATTGTAGGTTATTTAATGCCACACCCTTTTTATACATATATATTAAATGAATGATTTCTAAACACATTTTGTGGATAACATTCTTAAATGAACCTGAGCTCATTTTTGCCCACAGTAAAATGTTTTCACTTATTTCTATCGAATACGAATACAAAGTTAAAAGTAAAAACAGTTCTATTTCAAAAAATTCAGTTTAGCGTGTCAATAAAGTTAAATGGTTCCAAGTATTGCCATGTACCACAAACTAATTAAATCAAACATCACTTATTTGTTTATACACAGTTAAATGATCAAACAGTTCTATTTGACCCATAGATAGACCCTTTCAGATGCTACCACTCCGGGTCAGAGTAGACCTGGGACCGATGGTAATAAAAGGATACACTGTATTCCCTAAAGCATTACTGGAGCCTCACAGATTGTTAAGCGTCATTTCAGGGCACTCGTTGAGGGAGTCTTACACCTCTGCAGAGATGCAATCGGTGTATTCTACACACAAAGTCGACTGGGCCATAGAACCTATTAAGTTCTCGTCATTGGCTCAAATGAATACGTTTGAAAATTATTACAACTGAATAGAAATTTTTGTTACAATTTGGGTACAAACAAATAGGAAGATCTATTTGATAGAATTCAAACGTGTATTTAAAAAGTTATTTGAAAGCATATAATTGCTTTAAAAACCAAACCAAACAAAAAGCATTTAATAATCCTGCAATAATGCTCTAAAATGAATCAGTCAATCAATTCTAGATATATTCTGTAATTGGATGAGTGCAGTAATTTTCTGCTCATTGAATGTGAATATGACGTCATAGGGTAGGAACTGTCTCATGAGGAAGTCGGTAATGAGAAGCAACTTTGATTCATACAACGAAGTTCGATTCCTGTTTAGGGTCGAATTTGTTACTGTTGTTGTTTCTTTGAATTGGTTAAAATTCTTTCAGTTTCTATTCGTCTCCGCTTTAATCTTTTACAATTTTTATTTTTGTTTTATTTTCCGTGTCGATTTGATTATTTTTCTTTGGCCTTTTTGTCAGCATGTGGAAGTCATCTCAACCGGAAACAGTGGCCTCTCCTTTCTCGACGTTTTTCTTTTTTTCTTTTTTCACCTCTAGGGGTCTGCTTAGAACATATTCCGCGCTACTGGATGCCACCAGATACAGATATTATCATATTGTGACTGTCAAATTCTTTCAGTGTCTTGGTGAGTATAATAAAAAAGAATAACATTTCAAGATGGTTCTGATTAGAAGAAGAAGAAGAAGAAGAAGAAGAAGAAGAAGAAAAAGAAGAAGAAGAAGAAGAAGAAGAAGAAGAAGAAGAAGAAGAAAAAGAAGAAGAAGAAGAAGAAGAAGAATGGAAAGAGTAGATAAAGAGAATGTAGAAGAAAAAGAAGAAAACAAAATTAAAAAGAAGCAAAAGAAAAATGAAAAAAAAACCCAAAGAAACGAAAACAAAAAAAGAAAAGAAAGGAAAAGCACAGGGACATATTATAAGAAAAAAGTAAAAAGAAAATAAAAGAACTAAATGCAAAAAATATAGAATAAATAAAAAAAACATTGAAAAAAAAATCTCCAGAAAAATATGAAGAAAGAAAAAGAGGGAAAATGAGGGGGAAAAAAAGCAAAAATTAAAACTAAATCCGGTGGTAATCCTTTACTTAGCAAAAGGTCAGAACTATGGGAGAATCGAGCTCAATACAATCGTCTGGTTAGTTTGTATTTTATGGCATATCAACCCTTCTGGATTATTAAATGCCAAATCCTGCATATATACATACAGATGTTTTGTAAATGAATACTTTGTAGGTAACATTATTTTTAAAACGAGCCAGAATTTATTTGTTTGCACACAGTTTAATGCTTTCAAGTATTGTTGTTCAATACAAATAATTCTATTAATATTAATCATTTGTTTGACCACTGTTAAACATTATCAGGTATAAAAAATGTTTAAACAGTTATATTTGACCCATAGAAATATCTTAACAGGTACTTTCTGTCCAGGTCAGAGTGGACTGGGAAGTAATAGCAATAAATGAATTTTTCACATTTGCTAAAGCTTCAAGACAGGAAACTCACCATCTGATTGTTTGGTTTCGTATCCAGGACACTTTCTGAAGTGGGGGGGGGGTCTTTGCTCTCTGCAAAGACGCAGTCGGTGTATGGCTGATAGCGCGACATGATGATGATAATGACAGTCGATTAAGCTGTGGTCTGTTTGCCAAGCTAAGAATTCAAATATTCCTACCTAATGATATGAGTAATAAATGTTCTTGACTAATAAAACCTATATTTCGAAGTGACCACTCTTCTACGAGACACTGTAAGCCATATATCTCAGACTGTAAGATCAAGTCAGATAGCGCGAATAAAAAAACAACTTAGATCTAGGGTTTGGCGCTTAAAACAAAGATGTTTGGACTCTCCGGCAGAGTTTGAATATATTTTGTCAGATTTTTTTTTCTAATCCCAGGTACAGGCTATTAAAAAAGGTAAAAAGATTCAAAAGAAAATTCAAATGACTAAGGGTTCAAGCATTTTGGAGCCATCTCTACGAAGTCAAAGTTGATTCTTACTTTGAGAAAGAAACTAAACCATCATATAATACACCGGATAAAAATTATCCCCAATCTTTAAAACCATCCAAGTAAAACGAGTAAGACATGTGAGATACTGCTGGAGAAACAAGAACGAGCTCATAAGTGACGTTCTTTTATAGACCCCAACACATGGACGTGCCAGTATTCGCCGACCAGCAATAACTTTTTTACATCAGCTCTGTACGGAGACAAGATATAGTTTGGAGGGACTGGCGGGAACGATGGATGATAGAGACGGCTGGAGTAAGAGAGAGAGAGAGAGAGAGAGAGAGAGAGAGAGAGAGAGAGAGAGAGAGTCAGTAAAATCCGTGCTGTCTGCGCAGCTTGATGATATATATATATATATATATATATATATATATATATATATATATATATATATATATATTGCTTTGATTGATAATGGAAGATCTTGTAGCAACTCCATTCTTTCTTATTAAGATAATCGAAGCAACTAAGACAGGAATTCTAAACTGAATAATGAGTTTAGTGGGGCACCCAGTGAAAATTGAACCAACTCCACTAAGTCGTAGTCTGCAAAACTAATTTACTTACATGTCGTCGCTCTACAATAAAGGTCCCAGTTAGTCACCAACTTAACCAGGTTATCTTCGTTCTACGGTAGGAACCTGAGAAACAAATTGAAAATTAATTCAGCAAAAAAACAATTTTTCAAAAATATAATATTGAGTAATTGGTTTTTCTTGGTAATTGGAAAAGAATTTAAAAGTCTGTGTGTGGGAGGGGGGCAATGTGCATACGCACATTTTTACACGGAAAAAAAGAGTATTCAAATTATAAAACAGAAAGCAAAAAAAATAGACAAGTACAAAAATGTTTTAAGATTAAATTTTAAAAATAAAATTTTAAAAACAGAAAAAAATAAAATCAAAACAAAAAACAAAAACAAAAAACAAGACAAAAGGAAAAAAACCAATTCACTGATAATTTGAATCAGTTTAAGCTTTTTCTTTTCATTTCTAATTTAAAAACAAAAAAAACAAAAACACTTATCGATCATCTTATCAATCTAACTTCCTTTATTTTTTTTAGGAGAGGTTTCTCGAGATTAAGGTGGGCGGGGGGCACCGTAGCGCTTTGAAATTTTAATCTTCATTAAAAACCATTTCAAAATGACATAGAACTTTATTGAAGTTTCTAAAGTTGTTCAAGATTACAAGTCTGAGTGAATTTTTTTTTTGTTTTTTTGTCCTTTCCAAAATCAAAAATTTCAAAAGTACAAAGACTAAATCGTGCTGCATATTGATACTACATCCGTTCTCAGAATCGTTCAAACATTTCAGGTTGATTGGTTAGTTACTCGGTTTTGTGACATGACAACCCTTGGGTCATTTATGCCATAGACATTTCGAATAATTATTGGTTTGATTTGGTTTGGAATTTGGTCCTATCAACCATTGTTGGTTATTTTATGCTCAACTCTCTTTATACCCATATATACATTTAAACATAGATGATTTGTAAACACTTTTTGTGGATAAGATTTTTAAACGAGCCTAAGTTCATTTTTTTGCTCACAGTTAAATGATTCCAAGTATTACTATGTATTACTGACAATTCAATTAAACATCAATCATTTGTTTTCACTCAATTAAATGATTAACCAGTTCTATTTCGAACAATTCCATTTTGAATAAGTTATGTGTTTGCTCTCAGTTTAAATGTGAAAGACTTCTATTGACTAATAGCTAGGACCCTATCTACCACTCCGGGCCAGAGTGGACCTGGGAGTGGTGACAGTAAAGCGGTACTCCATATTCCTCAAAGATCCAGAATAACAGGAGCCTCACCATCCGATTGTTTAATATCACATCCAAGACACTCGTTGGGGGGGGTCTTAGCCCTCTGCAAAGATTCAGTCGGTCTCTTCTATTGCCCCAGGCCACTGGGTCTTAATAATTACAGCCTTCAATGTAAACACATTAATCAGTCAATATAGAACAGATTTACCCCACCACACACGTACACCTATTCTTTACAAAGTCCTCTGGAAGAAAATGAATTTAATAAAATTCAAATTAAAAAAAAATTTTTTAATTATTCATTGAATCGATATTCGATTAGGGTCAAATTTTAGACGTTTAAATTTACTATCTCGAAATACTCTTCTCTTTATTCTGTTATTCACGTGTTGATCAAAGTGACATGTGAATCATAGATTAATGGGAAGCATAGCCCAAGGTTATCATTACATATATATATATATATATATATATATATATATATGTTTGTGTGTGTGTGTGTGTGTGTGTGTGTATGTGTGTGTGTGTGTTTGTGTTAAGATAGCGCCTACGTAGAGTAACCGGCGCTTAGTGGGTGCAAATTTCTCTCTTATGTGATCATCGAGCCAAATCACCCAGAGTTTTATCAATGATAATATGAAAACCAAAATATTCAGAGAGAGTATTTTTTTATATATATATGATAAAATAACTATGTTTTGTTTTTTCTTATTTTGTGAAACCATCTTCCGGGCTATTAGTTGCTGTTAAAATGCTTCATCCGGAAAATAATCTTAAAAAGTGAAAAAATTTAGCATCTGCTCTTATCTGCTTATATATATATATATATATATATATATATATAATTTTAACATCTGCAATTATCCCCTTATATATATATATATATATATATATATATATATATATATATATATATATATATATATATATATATATAGTTTTCTAAACTGCATAAATTTAAAGAATATTCAAAGTATTAGCGTGTCCTTATTAGATTAATAATGCGCGTGCACCAAAAATAAGATTTTCTTCAAATGTCTCGTGCTTATTTTAAAAAGCTTAATTTACTTTGGGACAAGGTTATTTTGACAAGGCTGTTGGTGAAGGACGAAATTATAAACGAATTGGTCTCCGGGACAAAACCTACAAACCACTTCGATACATTTCAGTCGGAAAATGGATTCCACAGCCACATTTTCATTTTCATTTTTTTTCAAATATTTGACTACTCTTGTGTTTTAAAAATCCTATTTCCATCTACCCTTTCCAACATCCTCTCTGACTTCCGGTCTACGGGTGTGTCATAAATTGTTCCCCTACCTGAATTCACTTTCTTTTACATTTTTTCTTCTTTTTCTTTCTTTCGAGATCGTTTCCAGCCACGATGACACTTATTGTTCTATTTGTAATGTTGAGTATTTCCGTCTGGACAAAAAAAAAAAAACAAAAAAAAAAAACTGCCGGCTGATTGTCTAACGGGTTTAGAACATTCACTTCTTTCGTTTCTTTCATTTTGTTATTTTATTTATTTTTTCTGATTTTTTTACTTTTCTTTCTTTCTTTCTTTCTTTCTTTCTTTCTTTTATAACTTCGTCTTTTTGGTGTACGTTCTTTTTTTTCTTTCTTATATCCTATATTTCTTTCTTTCTTTCTTTCTTTCTTTCTTTCTTTTATAACTTCTGTCTTTTTAGTGCACGTTCTTTTTTTTTCTTATGTCCTATGTTTCTTTCTTTCTTTCCTCTTTCTTTCTTTCTTTCTTTCTTTCTTTGTTTCTTTCTTTTATAACTTCTGTCTTTTTAGTGTACGTTCTTTTTTCTTTCTTATGTCCTACCTTCTTTTTTGTATTTTCTTTCTTTCTTTCTTTCTTTCTTTCTTTCTTTCTTTCTTTCTTTCTTTTGTTGTTGTTGTTGTTGTTGTTGTTGTTTCTTTTTGATTTTTCTTTTTCTTTTTTCCTCTTTTGCTATTTACTTTCATTTTTTTTTTTTTAGTTCTTCATTTTTCTTTCTTTTCTCCTCAGGTTTTCTTTGCTTTCTTTCTTTTCGTTTTTTTTTCTTTAAATTTTTAAAAAAAATTCTTTCTTTCGTATATTCGCTGTCTTTGTTTTACGTTACATATATATATATATATATATATATATATATATAAGTATTCTTTTGTCCAGTTAAACCGGAGTTGGGAGTAATTCCATCCGGACAAGAAAACTATTGAAGAGTAAACATTTAAATTTTCCTGGTAAAGAGCTCAGAACAATAATTTTATTAAGAAAAAACACAAACCAGTCGCATTAGGATTTATTTATTTCCATCCTGTTATGTGTTTTTGATATAAATCAAAAAACACGAAAAAAAAATTAACAGGACTTCTTCATAATTCTAACCGACAATAAAATAAAAAACGGAAGTGGGCTAAATGAGGAGATAAATCTTCACCCCTCTTCTATCCCTTTCCCACCCTTCTTTCCTGTGTCTATTCTGATTTATTTTATCCATTAGATCTGAAGAAGTCCTGTTAAATTATTTTCGTGTTTTTTGATTTTATCAAAAACACATAATAACAGGATGGAAATAAATTTATAATCCTAATGTGACCGGTTTGTGTTTTTTCTTAATGAAAGTATATATATATATATATATATATATGTAAAGGCTTAAGAACCCAATCTACCCTTCTATTCATTTATATCTGTGAGGGAAAGAACAATTGGATTTATGCGTTTCCTAAGGGCATTAGTGTGAATCGAAACGCAAACTACTTCGTCAAGAAATTGAACTCGGGTCACCGATTTCATTTCCTCTGACGATAACCGTTACGCTGATCACGCTTCTAGCCGAGTTACCTTGGAATATAAAAAGTGTGTTTAGTTAAGTGGGTCACACAAAAAGGGACGCAAGATGAAAATTTTGTGTCCAACTTTATGACAGGAACATTTAAAAAGTTAACACAGGTTTTATGGAGATCAAGTTCTATTCGGGATACTTTTTTTAGAAGAAATTTTTGAATGTCTGAAAAATAGCCGACGATGAACCCTGTTCTCATCGACCGAACCGGGGAAAATGCTTGAATGAAAAGAATTTTCATCAGATCTAATCGATGTTTGACATTGTCAATGATTGCTGACGAATTTACATAGATCGGATGATTATCAATCACGGTTGCCGACGTGAAGAATAAAAAATCTCATAATTTTCTAAATGCAGCGTGACGTCTGTGAACGAGCTCTTGGCCAAAAAAGTATTCCTGAGCTACCACAGCGTCTTTCCAGAGTTGTAAATAAAGTTATCGTCTGCATCTCCCATACTCTTTCTGATGATGATGATAATTGTCTAACACTTTTCTTTTTCTGATGACCCATGATTATAAATGTGTGACTAAGTTTTTGATTATTTTTCTGAATTCTAGAACCGTTCGGTCACATGATTGCCACTATCGATTCTCGACCATGACCTCAGATTGACCTTGAGTTCACATGCTGTCACTCAAGTGCAATTGACACAACATTCTTTTCCACATATTCTAGTTCAAACTAACCAACACTTCATGATAACAATAGATTCCTCCAATTTGATATGTAACAAAAGCTCTATCCTTTAGTAAATAAACGATAAAAACAAATAAAACGTCCTTTAGATACGACTAATTACCCTAAAATTTAATAAAAAGAAAATTTACATCTTTCTTTTTTAATAATAACTATTTTTCAACCTGCTATTAATATAGTTAATGGCTGACATATGTTGCCTGGTTTTACGGCATGTCAACCCTTACTGATTTTTTGATTGCCAAAGTCAACTGAACACTTACGGTCTCAAATTATATAAACTATATTTTCTTAGACATATTAAATAGGGGTTACTCAAATAGATCCATTTAATCAATATATCACTTTATATTGGGCTACAATCCTGTGTCTGCACACAAATATATCAAGTATTCCTATCCAATACAAATAATTTGCACACATTTGTATGATCTGAAGTAATTATTTCTATTTCAAAATTATCATTTGTTTGCACACATCATAAAATTTCAAGTATTATCTAATACTTATAATTTATTCACAATTCTATGGTTTGAAGTAACACAGCCAATTCAGTAATAATCATTTGTTTTCATATAATTTCGTAGATTTTATCTAATACCAATAATTTGCAAGCAATTGTATGATTTTTAGTAACTAATAGTTACAAATAATCAGCACACATTTATATGGTATCAAGTATTCCTATCTAATACAAATGTTTATTTTGGTTTTGGTTTGTTTGTTAAATGGCATATCACCCTTAGTGCTATATTTAATGCCAAGTCATTTCTTGTTGAGGAACAGTCGTGGTACTATTTTAGCTGGGAGGTATAAGGGGGTTCATACAGAATGTACAGTTTTGAAGAGAACCACTTGATATTTCCACGAGTTACAAATGCTCCATAAATACATATACACTTATCGGGTGTGTGTCGAGTCGGTAGTCACCTTCTAGCCAAACATAGCTTCGTGAATTCTACCAACAGCTGTTATGATACGTTCTTTCAGATCGCCTAAATCAGCAGGAAGAGATATATACCCATAAGGAATCCGCTGTGAATATATATATATATATATATATATATATATCTCAGGGCATTCCGCGTAGCATTGGGGTTAACATGATGGACTGTAACATCTTAACGAGTTCAAACTCTATTCGCCCTATTACGTCCACTTTCGGACTAATATCCTTCGGAAATGTACCAAAATTCTTTTCCCTCTCCCCAAGCTACAGGTCAAATAGTACCACTACAGTTCTTCTGCAGTGATGGCTTGAGCATTGAATAACTCACAAAGGTTGATGTGTCATTAAATAAAGAAACTAAACCGATAAATGTATATGGTGCTTGAAGGTCATCAATGTTACTCGGGGCCATAGTTTTAACGTAATTTACTCTACGTAGAATTTAGATAAGAAAAAAATATTCTAGCATCAAAATTGTTTTTCTAAATACAATTCCTCAACTCTTTGTGCCTCTACAGGTTTGCACAGCTGATACTTGCCAGTTGACCATTCTACAAAAAACAAAACAATATTTTCCCTTGTATTTTTCAAAACAAATCCTGTAATCCAAGTTTTTGTGCAACTGAACTCATGCGTATCGTGTCCAGAATATGACACCAAACTCTAGGATGGCGTGGCTCAAGTTTTGGATCTCTGAGGATGTGGAGTTCCCCTACGTTACCATTACTACCAGGTCCACCGGGATTGGTAAAACCTGTTAGAGTCCATTCTATAGGCCAAATAGAAATATTTAACCATTTAATTGTATGACTGATGATGAATTGAATTGTTTGTGTTATATAGCAAGAAATGAGAAGTAATGTTCAATAGATTTATTAGTGTAAAATAGCAAGATTTGTAACTATTTAACTATGTGTGAATAAAATTAATTGTGTTAGATTACAGTACTTGAAACCATACAACTGTGTAAAAATCAAATATGAAATAGAATTATGAGTGTTAAATAGCATTGCTTGAAAACATTTAACAGAGTTCAAAGAAAATGAACTTTGGCTTTTTACATACGAATTATTTGTTTAGAAACCTTATAAATTTTATTTGAATATATATATATAAACAGGATTTGAAATTAAATATCCCACGACGGCTGATGGGACATAAACACCAACCAACCAACCAACCAACCAACCAAGTATATATGTCTACGTATTACTGTATGTTTAATATTTAGTATACAGTCGTCATTTACGACGTCCTGAATCGGTTGAAGGGGCTGTCTTTGTTTCAAATAGAATATTTCATGATAATCAGTGTGTGTCTCTGTCACCACTAGAAAATTTTATGTTAAACAGTGTGTGTCTCTGTCATCACAAGAATATTTTATGTTAATGAGTGTGTATCTCTGTCACCATTAAAATGTTTCTTGTTAAACTGTGTATATCCGTCACCGCTAGAATCTTTCATGTTAGCCAGTGTGTGTCATTGTCGCCACTAGAATTTTTCATCTTAACCAATGTGTGTCTCTGTCGCCACAAGAATCTTTCATTTTAAACAGTGTGTGTCTCTGTCACATCTAGAATCTTTCATGTTAACCAGTGTGTATCTCTGTCATCAAGAGGAGCTTTTATGTTAAAAGGTGTGTGTCTGTCACCACCAGAATGTTTTATGTTAAACAGTATGTTTCCATCATCACTAGAATCTTTAATCCTAACCAGGGTGTGTTTAAACTAAGATCTTTCGTGGTAACTAATAAGAGTTTCTTTCAGTAATAGAATATTTCATGTTAACAGTGTGTGACTTTCTTTAAACTAGAATATTTTATGTTAACCAGTGTGTATCTCTTTCACCACTAGAATCTTCCACGTTAACCAGTGTGTCTCTGTCGCCACAAGAATCTTTCATGTTAACTAGCATGTGTCTCTATCAACACTAAAACTTTTTATGTTGAACAACGTGTGTCTCTATTACCACTAAAATGCTTCCTGCTAACCAGTGTAAGTCTTCGTGATAGCGAAAACTTTTCACGTTATTCGATATATGTCACCATTTAAATCTTTCATGTTGACCAGTGTGTGTTTTTTTAATCACTAGAATCTCTCACCCGTGTGTGTCTCTCTCATCACACAAATCTTTCATGTTAACCAATGCGTGACTTTGTTTCAACTGAATCTTTCATCTTAACCAGTGTGTGTCTATGTCGCCACTAGAATCTTTCACGTTAACCAGTGTGTATCTTTGTTTCAAATAGAATCTTTCATGGTAACCAGTGTGTTTCTGTTACCACTAGAATATCTCTGGTTAACCAGTGTGTGTCTCAGTCACCGCTAGAATTTTTCATGTTAGCTCGTGTTTGTCGCTGTCATAGCTTGAATCTTTCAAGTTAACCAATATGTGTCTTTGTCACCACAAGAATCTTTTGTTAACCAGTGTGTGTTTCTGTCACCACTAGAATCGTTCTTCTTTACTAGTGTGTGTCTCGGTCACCGCTAGAATCTTTTATCGTAATCAGTATGTTTTTGTTTAAACTAGAACCTTACTTGTTAACCAGTGTGTTTGTCACTTACTATAAGAATTATTCATCACAACCAATGCCTGTCTCTGTCAACACTATCATCTTTCATGTTAACCAATGTGTGTCTCTGTCCCAACTAGAATCTTCCATATTAACCAGTGTGTGTCTCTGTCACAACAAGATCTTTAATGTGAACCTGTGTGTCTCTATCACCACTAGAATCTGTTATAATAACCATTGTGTGTCTCCGTTATCGCTAGAATCTTTCATGTTAACCAATGTGTGTCTCTCTCACCAGTTGATTATTTCGTGTTAACCAATGTATGTATCTGTCACCAGAAGAAGGTTTGATGTTAACCAGTGTGTGTCTCTGTCACCAGAAGAAGGTTTGATGTTAACCATTGTGTGTCTCTGTCATCACACGAATCTTTCGTGTAAACCAGTGTGTGTCTTTATATCCAACTAGAATCTTTCATGTTAACCAGTGCGTGTTTCTGTCATCAGAAAAAAGGTTTATGTTGATCAATGTACGTGGCTGTCACCACTAGAAGCTTTCATGTTAACCAGTGTGGGTCTCTGTAATAGCTAGAAACTTTCATGTTGACCAATGTCAGTCTCAGTCACCACTAAAATCTTTCATGTGAAACAGTGTGTGTCTCTGTCACCACAAGAATTTATATGTTAACCAGTGTCTTTGTCACCGCTAGAATCTTCCATGTTAGCCAATGTGTGTCTGGGTCAATAAAACAGATTATTGATCCACCCAAGCACACCGACATAGACTGTAGCACTCATCGAATAACGCGTAGAACTTCCTGCGGACTCGAATTTTTTTTGCTCAGTGTCATATTTTAAAATTCCCTTCATGAAATATTTTAATAAATAGAAAAACATTATTTGCAATTAAAATTTAACCGTTGAAACAAAAATATATTCTAGTTCATCACAAGATCTAGTTGTGTGTTTTTTTTGTTTCTTAAATATGTAATATAATTAAGGATGTTAATTAATTATATTAGTTAATTATTTTATTTGTAGTTGTAAATTGTAAGTTGCCTAGAAAACTTTGAATTGCAGTGTAAGTTGCATTGAAAAGGTCGTACGCGTGCAAAAGTAGTGACCAGGAAGTCAGCTCATGTCTGAATAGGGTTCTGTTTTGAACTCGGAATTCTAGACAGGATTTTGAAAAATAAACACTTTTTCAGCAGAGCATTGATTGATAAGCTCGACTGGAAGTCTTCAGTGATGACCTCACACTGGAGAGTTGAAGACACTTGTTCTTATATCATTAGAAGATAAAGTAATTAATATATTATTCAATCTATGCATTTTTGGTTGACCGTCAATGTAGTAGTCAAGTTGAGGGTTGAGGGCCGAAGACTGTCTGTTGAGTTCAGAGATTCGAATCATCTCGGGCGAAGAGACGAGAGGGGCGAAATCGGGCATTTTTGTTCGTCTACCATGTACGAATCTGATTGGGTTTCTATGTAAGAACTAAATAACTTTCATTGTCTTTTTCGTATCTCGATGGTTAACTGCTATGATATGTTGCAGTCAAAAATAAACTTTTCGTATTGGAAACAATGTGTTCGGTTTGTATTTGAAAAGTGCAACACCTACTGATGTTCGAGATGATGCCGTGTAGGTGAGGCAACGTTACAAATAGAATATTCATCCCAAGTATAAAATCTGAGGGCATATATACTATTAATCAACAATTTCGAAATAGATAAACTTGAGAAAATAGGTTTTCTAAATTAGCCAAAATATTCCAATCAGCAGAGTCGCTACTGAATATATATATATATATATATATAGTAGCGACTTTAAACAAACATTTTTTCACTCTGTGCCACCATACATTTGAGAAATCTTTCTTTTTGTTTTTCCTAATCATTTATATCTTAGCCTTTCATCACCCCACACGTAATATAGACAATTTTCTATGACATCACATTAAAGTCAATATCTTTTCCATGAAGCAAGTCATGCCGAAACCCCCTTTCACACAAATACTCCCCTACTTTTTTCTTATCAACTCCCTAAAATCTATTTCCACTTTCAAAACAAGAAATCTTTAATGAAACCTGATACATTTGACTTTAAATCTCTCCCAACTTTTCCTGCTACAACTATACCCCCTTCACTCCCCTCGTTACATGATTTTAAATAGAAAACATCAGAAAACAGTCTCAGTCTTGAAGAAGTTCTTGAAGATGAAATAAAGCCCAAACGAAATATTCCACATCTAAATTTGAGTTAAGTGTTTGATTTATTCAACTTCCACATATTTCTATCATATATATATATATATATATATATATATATATATATATATATATATTCACAGCTCTACACATAACTCGACAACATAATGGTATTAATATATCTTTTATTTCTAAACAAAAAATCTCTGGTTATTAAATCCCTAGGTGCTTGTGAAGATATTTTAGTTGAGTCCTAACTCTCCAAGGACCACTATAAGCATTAGTATATCCATGATATACAATCTCTAAACACAACGAAGAAAAGACGAGATAAACTCATTTACACATACGAGTACATTTAACCTTCTATATACATCATGTGCATAAAAGTGTTACGAAAAAGAAACAAATGCACTAAAGTTTTCCGGGGTGGTCAGTCCTCGTAGCAAAAGTGGCAAACGTACTGGATTATGACATCTTAGTAAGTGAGTTCGAACTCCAGCTGCCCTACTGAGTTCACTTTCGGAATAATATCCTGGGGGAAGGAATGAAGTCCCTTATTCACAGGTTATGGATTAAATAGTACCATTACTGTTCTTTTACAAGGATAGCTTTGGCTTTAAATAACCCAAGAAGCTTGATACGTTATCAAAAGAAAGAAACCAAACCAAACATGTCCTAATAGCTACTTTATACACCTATTGTTCCACAAACAAGCAGTATGTAGAAGGGGTACAAAATACCAAAAGGCTTACGTGATAAGGTTAAATAAAAGATATCCATGTGGCTTTACAATTCCCTGGCAGAATAAGAAACAACATCTCTGTAATTTAAAGACCTAAGATGAAAAGAAACTGAGGATGGGTTTCTTTAACTTTCGTATGACCTTCTACTCTATTATCATATGAATGACCATGTGGTCATTAAGGCGGTAATTATTTATTGTATTCCTTTTTTATATATGTATAATCAATCATAGACATCCTTTGTCTATATATTTTTATTTCGATCCTTTTAAATCGTCGTATAGTTGTTTTGATATCCGGCTGGAATTGATTATCAGATTTTCCGTATTTAACTCGTTTCCAAGTACTTTCGTGCCCCTCTCGAGCTATCATTAGAGGGTGTGTATGTTTTAAAAGAACAACACAGTGTTTTATCTATATTGGAGCAATTCTTTTTTAATTCTATATATGGCAAAAGTGCTTTGGAATACAGACGTGATCTCGTGAAGAGACAAATTACACTTTGTAGGGATAATAACAGGATGCTAAATCTTGAAAAAAAAAAACAATGCAGAAAAAAACTTAAAAGTTCCATTACACCTCCACAACTCCACAAATAAGATCACAGACTTTCCATATTCGTTAATAAAAATGATTACCAACACAAACTTATCCTCCAAAAAAAGGTTCCTCTGTAAAGGCCACTTACTACTTCCAAACAATATTGACAAATATATCAACCTCTCTGACTTTTGAATTAATTCAACCACAAAAAGATTTTCTTTACTTAAGACCCAAATGTCATTTATTTCATGGATATACTAACCTCAACAAAAACACAGAAATTGAAATTTTATACCAGAACATTTTAAAGCCCCAAGATAAAAAGGTAATTATAATCAAACCTGAATTCCATGATCTTCTTAAGGCTGAAGCCATCAAAAATAGATTCAACAAAAAATAACCAACATTACGAACTCAGCAACTAAAAAATGCTGTAATTGTTTTTGGATCATTTTTTAGATGAGGCTTCTTAATCTGAGAATTAATTTTTATTTATTGCGGACTTTTTATCCTCATCTTAGTAGGTTTTTTTTTTGTGTTGTTTCTTCTTTCACTACGTTTCGGCCAAATTTCACCTCTAGCCTTCTTCAGGTGATTTTACCGCGACCTCGGATAGGAATGATGAGTCTTGCAACCGTATTCCAAGCAATTACTGCCTTCCATAGTTGTTGTCTATCGCACCACGTTTTTGACAAAGTAAACCTCTGGCCGGCTTGGGTAGGATTTGAAACCGCTATCTTCTGACAATGCTCACCTGTAATCGTAGAGACTCAACGCTCTATCCGCTGCGATCAAGGATGGATTTTTTGGTCTTATAAATCCTTATCTGATCTTCTATAGTCGGCTCCGTACCGAATTTTTGTAATTGTTTTTTGAAGAAGGCCAGACGTGAAATTTGGCCGAAACGTAGTGAAAGAAGAGACAACACAAAAAACAAAAAACAAAAAAAACTACCAAGATGAGGACAAAAAGTCCGCAATAAATAAAAATTAATTCTCAGATTAAGAAGCCTCATCTCAAAAATGATCCAAAAACAATTACAAAAATTCGGTACGGACCCAACGTGGCGCAGCGGATAGAGCGTTGAGTCTCTACGGTTCCAGGTGAGCATTGTCAGAAGATAGTGGTTTCAAGTCCTACCAAAGCCGGCCAGATGTTTACTTGGTCAAAAACGTGGTGCGATAGACAACAACTATGGAAGGTAGTAATTGCTGGGAATACGGTTGCAAGACTCATCATTCCTATCCGAGGTCACGGTAAAATCACCTGAAGAAGGCCAGAGGTGAAATTTGGCCGAAACGTAGTGAAAGAAGAAACAACACAAAAAAAACTACCAAGATGAGGACAAAAAGTCCGCAATAAATAAAAATTAATTCTAAAAAATGCTGCTAAAGAATTATGCAATCATCCCAAAATCACCATAAAAAAAGCTGATAAAACAAACATTTTCATAGTAGTTAAAAAAACAGACTACTTTTCAAAATTAAGAAATATTCTCGATGATCAAATTCAAAAGATTAAATAAGATCCCACCAACCATCTTAAATCAAAAATTAATTAACTAATTACAGCTGAAAGTGATTACACAAAACTACCCCAAATAATCAGCGACGATAAACCCAGTTATTTATATGGAACTATCAAAATACATAAACCTAATCTTCCTCTGCACCCAATTATATCACAAATATCAAAACTGATTTATGAACTCACAAAAATAATATAACAATTTATTACACTTTGCTTACCCAGTGAATATAACATAAAATCAACAGATAAATTAATTCAAATCCTACATCCACTTAAACCCAATTATGGTATATTAGCTTCACTTGATGTAGAAAATCTATTTACTAATGTACCGATCAAAGAAACCATTGATATTATTATGGATAATATCTATAAGAACCCATTCCTCCCTCATCATAAAATCAACCCTTGTATACTTTGTAAAATACTCTAAACATACACTACTGAAGTTTTATTTTATGACCACCAGGGTAACATTTACATCCGTTTTGGTTCCGATTTTCAGTAATCTTTGTATGTCCGATCTTGAAAATGAAATATTGGATACCATTAAAAATCCCCGATCTTCTTGAGATATGTTGATGATACACTAATTCTCGTCAACGATACTAATGAGATAAAAATACAAGACACATCCCCCGACCCCAAAGTTTAGTCCTCCATTTCACCCATGAACTAAACAAAAACAATAAAATCCCCTTTCAAGATGTTTTGATCGATACTATTAATAATAATAATAAACTTCACAATTTCTACTTACAAAAAAACAAACACCAATAACAACTCTTGTATCCTCAACTTTAAAAGTGAATGCCCCTTCCGATAAAAAATAACAATCATTAATAACCTAATATCCCAGGAAAAAGTAATCACCTCCGCCAAAATAATATTTTACCAAGAATTAAGAAAACCCTCATCAGTAATGTGTTCCCTAACTATATTATTGATGAACTAATTAAACGTATAATTAAAAATGTTAGCCAACAAAATAAACACTGCAACACTACAAACAATAAACAAGTATTTATCAAACTTTTTTTTTACCGCACCCAAATGCACTACAATTATATATGGCGATTTAAAAGGATCGAAATAAAAAATTATAAACAAAGGATCTCTATAATATATATATATATATATATATATATATATATATATATAGGAGAGATAGTGTGTGTGAGAGAAAGAGCGAATGTATGTGTATGTGTGTGCGTGTTATATCCCGTTATATAAGTATCATGTTATATATACATATATATATATATACAGAGAGAGAGAGAGAGAGAGAGAGAGAAAGAGAGAGGAGAGAGAGAGAAAGAGAGAGAGAGAGAGTATGTGTGAGTTTGCGCGTGGTAAGAGCAACATTTCTCGTCACCGCAACTCCTTTAGTGAAGGTAGGCTACACCCTAATCGAAATTTGGGGGTATATTTCATTGACATAAGAAAACAGATACGACACTTTGATTTTTCTTTGTTTTGATAGTTTCTTTTAAACTCAGACATTTTATTTATGTTCGCTAAAGTATTCCAAAATAATATTGTGAAAATTTTTGGTAAAATTTAAATCATTTCACCTTTTAATTAATATCAATGGGTAATTTTAGTTTGGTGAGGAGTACAGAGCCTCATGATGTCGTTTTCTCGCTAAATTGACCCATTCAAAATCTGAATTCATGAAACCTTTTTTGGATTTCCTCTTTTTCAACATTTAAGTTCAAAAGCTTATAATGGCTGTAGGATTCCCTGTGGCGTAGTGAGTAACGCATTTGACAGCGACATTATAATCAACAAGATCAGAATCCAGTTGTACAATCACGTATTCATGCAGAAAACTACCCCTAATTGTCTCTTATTTGTATCCCAGCAATGGGTTAAACAGTACCCTTACTGTTTCTTCTATAAAGACGGCTTTGGCAGTAAATAACTTGGTAAATAGTTCAATACGACATTCAACATACAAAAACCAACCAACCAACAAATAAGGGCTGAATAAACTTTTTTAGTTTTATTGTTTTTTAGTTAAAATTTTCTAAAGAAAAAGCTAATGTCCTCTCATCCGAGAGGGGGCCTTCTCTCCCAGGCAGTACATTCTTGGGCAGAGTTTATCGCTTGGTGCCTGAGGAATGCCGAGAGGATCAAATATATTTTTTGCGACATCCACGTATAAGTTTCGATTCGTGAGTGGTCCTCCACATATCAAAGCTGAATTGGTAGAAAATCGAATAAATCTATACCAAACCCCTCCGCCACGGGCAGCATGTGACACACGATCGGTTTTTAAGCGGAATACAACTGGTTTGAATTCAGAAGTTTTCTTTCTCCTAGATTGGTTGACTAACCAGGGATAAAGAACTCGGTCTGCCCTGATATTTAGTCATAAATGGAGAGAAGACATCTGGATTCATACTTTTCCCAATGAGTGAAATGAAATGGAGGTGCCCGTAGTGTAATGGTTATCGTCGTAGGAAATGGACACGGCGACACAAGTTCAAATCCTGGACGAGACTGATTACACTTCACATAACACTAATACCCTTGGGAAAGGTATGAATCCAATTATTCTCCCTCCAGCTATGGGTAAATAGTAGGGCAGACTATGTTCTTCAGCCTTGGTTAGGCAACAAGTCTAGGAAAAGAAAAACTCTGAATTCAAACCTGTTAAACTCTGCTTAAAAATTGACCTTGTGTCATATCCTGCCCAGGTAGAGGGGTTGGTAAATATGATTAGAGTGAAATGAAACGCAAACAGCTTCGGTCAGGACTTGAACTTCAATAGCCAACCCCAATTCCTTCGATAATAACTGTTACTCTAATATGTTTTGTTTTCTTTCTCGACAAATTATTCTTTTTGGGGAATACGGGATAAAATTTTTGTATTCTTTTTTGTATTCTTTTATTTTATCTTTTTTTTTTTAGATTTAAAATCTTTCGAAATTTCAAACTGTGACTCAGCGGGGTGTCATAATGTCCCGGTTGAGGAAAAATGGCTGAAAAAGAATTTCTTGAAAGTCAATATATGATAGAACAAAACAAGCAATAAGCTGGTGTGTTTCTAATTATATATTTTTCTAATTGTCATTTAATTACCATTTAAATCGAACAAACGTTTCACGTCACAAATAATTTCCCTTTCAGTCTCTTTTCATTTTTAATTTGGATGCTTTCTTTCTTTTCTTTTTTTTTTTCTGTTAAGGTTACTGGGTTATCGGTCATAACTACTTTTTTTTTCCAGCGGAAGTGTTAACATTACAAATAGGGTTCAATTTGCCTTTTCTATCAATCGAGGTCACCAATACCACTATCACATTTTTGAGGTTTTTGTTCTCCAAATTAACAAAAGCATACAAATTTAATCCAATCCGAACAATACCAAATGCAATTCATTGACACAGCTTTCCTGGTTTGGAGAAAATAGATATTTTCATTTATTTAATATATTGTTACAAAATTAGTTATATTTTAATGATTAAAATTTTTGTATATATATATATATATATATATATATATATATATATATATATATATACATGTGTGTGTGTGTGTGTGTGTGTGTGTGTGAGATGTGTGTGTGTGATGTGTGTGTGTGTGTGTGTTGTGGAAATCTAATGATATGAAAAACAAAACAAAACAAGTATTCAATGGATGATTTTATTTTAAGTGAATTATTTGCCAACGTTTAATATTTCGGTTTTTATGTTAAACCCGCCCCCCCCCCCAAAAAAAAACAAAAAAAAACAAACAAAAACAAAACAAAACAAAACAAAACAAAATCAAGGCATTCAAATATGAGATGTATCTTCTGAATTCAATTTTTATCTTAAATGAATCGAAGAAATGAGAAAGATTTTAATTTCATTTTGTGATATTTTCTTTCAATACTGTTTTAATAATTAAAGTTTGAAATTTATTTTAAAAACGTAAAGTATTTCTTTCAAAAACAATATATATATATATATATATATATATATATATATATATATATATATATACACAAATACGTTATGCTTTAAAATAAGTTTTCTCATATTTCCATTTGATTTTTCTGATTTATCATAAATCAGAGAGAGAGAGAGAGAGAGAGAGAAAGAGAGAGAGAGAGAGTAGATAATACTCAAAAGTTCGGGGAATTCGAACAACTTGATAGATGTGATCATCTGATAAGTGACCCAAAGTTTCTCGCTTGAGATTTCACCGATCTCTGTAGGAAATACATACTGATAATATGTATATATATATATATATATATATATATATATATATATATATATATATATATATATATAGTCAATTAAAATTAGATTGACGATTAAGCTAGCTGGAAGACACACAGTAAGTGGTAAGAATTCTTCACGACAGCATATGAAGTAAATGCTGCTTCCTGGAGCCACAAATGACCGACTGTTAATTGATTTGAAAGACTTCTCAATCAAAAAGAGAGATTGATCAGATGGACATCATACGATAGGCTTTTAGTCAACCACACTGTAGAGATGACGAATTGGCCGTAGGCGCATTGCCAACTGCTGGATACCATAAGGAACAAGTTCAAGAATGAAGATATTTGTACGTATGTCTACTAAATAAATAAATGTTGGGTGTGTAGGTAGAAGTACGTGTAAAAACTATGTCTGTTTCTATCTATCTATCTATCTATCTATCTATCCCCGACTGTTTATCGCTCTCTCTCTCTCTCTCTATATATATATATATATATATATATATATACTTCTTTTCATATAAAAATAAAAATGAAAAATTCCCTTCTTTGGTGTCTTCATAAATTTATTTCTGGTCATGATGACCATCATCAGATATTGCACGAAAAAAATATTTGCGTGTTCTTATATTGCTTCCAACAGGAATAGGAATTGAAAAAAAGTTTTAATTTTTAATCTTTTTTAATTAGAATAATTTCTTTAATCAAAATATTTAAAAAAATGTTTTTTATTAGATTTTTTAATCTTGAGAAATGTTTATGATAGAGATATTATATCTGTTATTGTTTTTATACTGTTAATACATTCCTTAAAAAAACCAAAAAAAAAACCATTCCCCCCCTAATTAAAATACTACTGAAAATTAAAAAAACCAAACTAATTCCGTAAAAATCAAATAGTGACATGTGACTTATTTAAAATTATGGATAGAGTATGCATTCATACTTCCGTTGAGACTATTATGTATTATGAATATTTGATAATATAATTCGTGTTATAAGGAAATAATAATTCAATGTTGATATTATTTTACAAAATTCTTTTTCTAATTATGAAAACTATCGTAAAAATCCATGTCAGTTATATTTGGAAGACATTAACATATCGAATGTTAAGTTAATTAATCGTAATAAGCAAAGAATTAATATGTAATCAACATATTGAAGTTTGAATGCATATTTTATCCATAATTTCAAATAAGTCACGTGCCACTATTTAATTTTTCATGAATTAATTTTTTTAAATTTCCAGTAGTATTTAAATTAGGGGAAACATTTTTTTAAAGGAATGTATAGACTTTGTATTAATAAAAAAAATAGATATAATATATCCACCGTAAAACATTTTTCTTGATTAAAAAATATGATAAAAAATATATTGAAAAGTTATTTTAATCAAATTTTTTTTTCAGATCCTATTCTCGCTGTAAGCAATATATAGAACACCCAAATATTTTTTTTTTCTCATAACATTTGATGATGGTCATCACGACCAGAAATAAATCTATAATGACACCAAAGAAGTGAATTTTTTTTTTTCCTTTTGTATAAAAAGAATTTTTTAGTTCTGCTCATTTGTAATATACTAGCTTAGCTAGCGACCGAGTGCCGTGGATGAACTTACCAGATCCAATGCGGTCGCAAGATAACATCAACAAAGTGGTTTCACAGGAAAGAAAAATATAAAAGATGATGACGAGAATATAATTTTTTGCCTATGGATAGAGTGACAGATATTTCTGTTCGCAGATAAGATCAACAAATTACCGGAAAAAACCCACGAATTATGTAAGTTTCGATAACCTGTCATAAACAGAAAAATACGTGGGCGAAGAGGATATTCATATATCCGCATGGGACTTGAAAAGAATATAAGGTCTGTAATTTTGGCCTGAAGGCAGAGACACGCATGTCACTCAAGCAGACCTGTCAGCTCCCCGTGTGTGTTCTCCGGCCGTCGCACTACTTCACAAAAAGGGTCCCCACCACTGAAGAAAGATATGTGTGAAGTCTCTCTGAATGTATTCCTACTACACACTATCGTCGCCGTCGAAGAATAAAAATATAAATTGCATTTTTTTATATCTACGAGTCCTTCGTTGTTTGTCCAGCGGTTCGATATATGCGACACATTGAGTTTCCATGTATTTTTAATCCCAAATCAATTATACGTCGATAGCCGTTGACATTGAACAACCAAATTGGATACTCCTACTCCTTGGATTTTCTCCTCGGACTATTAATATATATATATACATATATATATTAGCACCTTCTCATATTTGTTTTTACTTTGAAAAATCCTCTATTGCTAGATTTAACGGACCACCTTTTTTTAAATTAATTTGGGTATATGTTTGAACACTGTAAGTGGATAGTTTGAAGATGTGTTTATGCAGCATAGGATATTTTGTTCTGTTCTGGTTTCATCGTTTCTTTTATGAGGTTAAATTTGACATCCACCTAATATACCAAATTAAGGTTAGTTTTATCCTCAAAAGTTAATCCTGATTCCCTGAAGAATTTTATAGGTCAATTTTCTAAGGAGTATTTGCTCTAAAGGAGTAGCATTACACCATCTTTTAAAAAGTTTGCATCACTTTTATCCACGATTTCAATCAATTCGGATATTCATTAAATCACAAATCTCATGTTCGTCAAAGGTGACAAATACATTCCTAGTAGCTGAGTTTAATAATGTTATCTATCTATCTATCTATCTATCTCATTCTGTTCATATCTATCTATCTATCTATCTATCTATTTCACTAGTCCCTATCTATCTATCTCATTCTGTTCATATCTATCTATCTATCTATCTATCTATCTATCTATTTCACTAGTCCCTATCTATCTATCTATCTATCTATCTATCTCATTCTGTACATTATCTATCTATCTATCTATCTATCTTTGTCTGTTCACATCTATCTATCTATCTATCTATCTATCTCAGTCTGTTCAGGCAGAGCCAGTAGAATACACTGATGGCGTCTCTGTAGAAATGTTACCTCACTCTATCGAGTGTTCCGGATATGATACTGAACAATCTGATGGTGAGGTTCCAGCCCAGGAGCTTTGGAGAATGTGGAGAACTGATTATTTCCCATTATTCCCACATCCACTTTGACCTGAAATGGTAATACCAGTTAGAATCCTATCAATGGGTCAAATAGAAATATTTTATCATTTTCTATACTTGGAACTATTTAACTACTCGCAAACTTATAAATAATGTTCAATAGAATTATTAGTCTTCAACAGCAATACTGAAAACCATTCAACTGTATGCAAATAAAATTATTAGTGTTAGATTACATGAAACCATTTAACTGTGTGCAAACAAATGACCTCTGGCTTGTTTAAAAGTTGTAACCATCAAACAATTATTTTTCAAATTATATCTGATATATAAGTATAAACATAATTTAGCTTTAAATAAGATACAAGAGTTGATATGTAATTAAATAGAACCAACCAACCGTCTATTCATATCTATCTATATCTAGAAAAGGAAGCTCCAGCATCAAACCTCTGCTGACTTGCTGGTATCTTTTGGCGAGAAAAGTCTCATAGAAGGTACTATTTACCAACCCCTCCGCTCGGGCAGGATATGACACAAGGTCAATTTTTAAGCGAAGTTTAACAGGTTTTAATTCAGAGTTTTCCTTCTCCTAGACTAGTTGCCTCAACAAGGCTGAAGAACCTAGCTGGAGGGAGAATAAAGGGGTTCATACCTTTCCCAAGGGTATTTGCCCGAAAGTGAACATAATAGCGCGACTGGAGTACGAACTCGCGTACTACGATTCCGCAGTTCATCGCTTTAACCATTACACCACGAGGACACCCATCATAGAAGGTATTCAGAAATAAAACCTGCAATTAGCAGAGTCACTTGTTATTTTGCTATTCTCGTCCCTGGGCTGCAGTTTTGTAGGCCCACCGACTGGCATAAGTGTCATACGAGCGTATATCACAATAATCCAACGAGATGTACACATGTCTGACTACGTTATCATCTCACGCATCTTGTATATTTTTCACAAGTTGAATTATTTATTAATCAAGAGATTTGAGTTGTGATTTGAGTTGTAAGGAAGGCTGTCATTTGTCAAAATGTGGCAGTCTTCCCAATCTATCTATCTATCTATCTATCTGCATACTTTTTATTTCATTTATTTTATTCACATAAATTCATAGCATCTCCATTCTCTTTATTTCCTGTTGTTTCTCGGACTTTTATTACCGCTTCTGATTACTGTGCTTATCGAACAAATTGATTGTAAATTTGAAAGAAATGACAAATCGACAACAAGACACCTAAATTTAGTATTTTGTATAAAATTAGGTACACTTCTTACTCCAGCTAGAAAACAGGCTGGTTTCTTTGGCTTTAGTAAGGCAAACAAATTAGGAAAAGGAAAAATTCTAAATTCAAACCAACTTTAATCTGCTTAAGAATACTGACCTTGTTTCGCATCCTGTTCGTGGAAAAAGGGGTTGGGTAAATACTCACACAGGATTGAGAAATAATAATCTGGTGACAATCTGGAATAAAAATGAAATGTTCTAATGTAAAAAAAATGTTTGGTACGGCGGAACGAACTAGCAATGATAAGGTAATCTTTCTTGTCGAATGGTTTTTAGGGAGAACTTCTCTGTCCCCAAATAAATGTCGTTGTCTTTAATATACAATACAATTGACAGTGATGGATGGCTGGAGGAGAAGACATCAACATAATGGGCATCCGTTTCCTGATAGTCTGTCTCTCAATGAATTCTGAGAAGAGAATTCTGATGAAGTAAAAAAAAAAAAAAACCCGAGGGCAACCAACAAGAAATGTGACTATTTTTAGTGTTACCAGTCTCTAGTTGCAGAGAACACTAATATAATCAGGGTTTGAATAATAAAGGGAAAAATTGTTGAACACTGAATTGTTCATGTCTGTGTGTCCAAATCTCTGTGTGTGTGTGTGTCTCTCTCTCTCTCTCTCTCTCTCTCTCACACACACACACACACATACACCCCCAACACACACTGTAACATTCCTTTTTTGATTTAATGATTCCATAATTTGTTTCTCCGTTTTTTGTTTTTTTTTCAGGAGTGCTCAGCGTATCGGTTAATCTCTTTGAAAATCGAGTTCGAATCAAGGACGAGGCTAATACCCTTGGGAAAAGCATGGATCCATCAGTTCTCCTTCCCCAGCTAGGGGTAAATAGTTGGGCTGACTGTGTTCTTTAACCATGGTAAGGCAACCAGTCAAAAAGGAAAACTGATTTCAAAGCAACTGTTTCGGTAAAAATTTATCTTGTGTAACTTCCTGCCCGGGCCGAAGTACGAGGATCATTAAATAAGTTTCCAGACTTTTTTTTCGTATGGCCACTTTTATTGATAGTATACACATGAAACTCTAGTCCCCTTCGAAGTAACCTCCTCTGGCTGCAACGCATTTGTTGTACCGTTCCAACAACTTCTGGAAGGCCCCATGGAAGTCCTCGGGTGTGAGCGTGTCAATGTCCTTCGTCACAGCCTCTTTCATCTCCTCAATTGTCTCATAACGACAGCCTCTGAGCTTAGGGAATAGCCAAAAGTCACAGGGAGCAAGGTCTGGACAATAGGGAGGGTGACGAACTGTCTTGATGCCCATCTTGGTCAAATAGTCTGTGACAAGGATGGAGTTGTGAACTGGTGCATTGTCCTGGTGGAAATGCCACTGACCCGATTTGAAGAGTGCTGGCCTCTTCCCAAGGAATCTCTTGCTGAACTCACTTAAAACCTCAACATAGTAACCCTAACCCTAATCCTTTGGCCAATCAACTTTGGTCAATCAACTCCTCCCACACCACTCATCATCCCTCACAGACTCCCTGCCTTCCTTAAATCTCTTATGCCACTCAAAAACTAATGCTCGATTCATGCAAGATGCTCTAAAAGCAGTCTGAAGCATTCCATACGTTTCTGTGGCATTTTTTCCAAGTTTAAAACAGAATCTTATTGCATATCGTTCTTCTAAAGTGTCAGATTGCATTTTTTAAATTCATCAGGCTTTAGTAGGGTGTATTCCAATTGCTGCTGTAGCTGTTCATTTGAAGCTGAAATCATCAAAATTGGTCTGTCATCTCATAAGATATATAGCAATAAGATACTGAATTTTCAAGAGTCTGCAACAATTTTAGATTCCTGTACAAAAAGTCTGGAAACTTATTTAATGCACCGCATAGATATGTTAATACATATCTAATGTTTAAAAAATCTCGATTATTCATTAAAGTAAATCATTTTAATTAAATTTTGGTATATTCTTAAGCAAGAAAGTTTGGCCATTAAAGAAAACAGTTTAATCCAAAGATTTGAACTTAGTTTTCTTTTTCATTCATTCAAAATAACAAAGGAAACATTTTCTAAGGGTTGTGACTCGATATATTTTAGCAGGAGTTGAATATATATATATATATATATATATATATATATATATATATATATATATATATATATATATATATATATACTGACACACACACAAACACACCAATATATCCTTATATTTTTAAAATATCTTTAAAATGTACTCATTAATGAGTGATACTGATTTATTACAGAAGTTAGTCATGCAGTACTGTTTGTACATTTATTTTATATATATATATATATATATATATATATATATATATATATATATATAATATATATAAAAATTGTTAAAGGTCTATTTACTTATGGTCGATACTCTAAATCTCTTTTTGGAAAATTACATCGTTGAATTTATAACATAAGCAGTTAAATAGAAAAAAGGTATTGTCTGTGGTCAGGAATTAATGCGAGCATTTCTAAGAAGATAGAGATACTGTGCGTCTAATATAGGATGCTAACAATTTTCCAAGGAAAATATATTGCAAATCAGGGAGAAAAGAATTGTCTGTAGTCAAGAATTAAACACAGAATTATTAACGCTAAAGGGCTATTATATATACAAGGTAAATACATTACAAATGATTTTATAATAGAAATGCCTATAAATGAGAAAGATAGGAATTATCAATGGTTTGGAAGTAATACAAGGATTAATGATAGAATAGGGGTATTTATCATGTTAAGGTATTACTAATGAATTTACTATAGAAATGGATACAACATGAGGAAGAAAAGGATTGTCAGTGGTCAGGTATAAAAGCAAAAATTACTTACAGAATAAGGTTATATATATATATATATATATATATATATATATATATATATATATATATATATATATATATATATATATAAAGTGTTGATAATGATTTTACTGTAGAAATGGATTTAAAATTGAAAGGTATTTTCAAAGGTTAGGAATTAAAGCAAGCATTACTGTTAGAATAGGGCTTTTCTCTGTATAATGAAAATTCTTTGGTAAAAGTTTTACTGTAGAAATACATAGAAAATCATGAATTATATATCTGGATGTTAATTATATCATGCCTAAACTACGGTTTGAAACTGAATCAGAGTATTCAAAAATAGAAAATTTTCACACTTTTACAAAATTTATTTCAGCGAAAAAGTAGACATTTATTTATTCATTTTTGATTTTTATTCACCGTATTCATAGCAGAAATAAACAAAAATAATCTTTAGTAACATAATTACTATATAAATCAAATTAGATATGTTCTTCTATTTTCTATTCGCTGAGGGATCAATTATTGTTTTCTGGTATTTTTTTATAATGTCTGATAATGGCCAGAACCCAAGGTTGTTGCCAAATTAATGACATAGGAACTGTTCAAAATACATTGTGGTCTTTACAGGAATTGTTCCGACAACAATCAGTATGTCAAGGCTACATTCTGTTGGTGGAAAGATATTTAACTTAAATACCAATGTGAATACGTATTAATGAGCTTTAGTGGGTATTTGTTGTTACGTGTGTTCACAGGATGGGGGGGTATGTCTAGCTGATCAGAACGAGGCTAACTTCCTCTGCCCTAACTAATCACCTGGTTTCTAAAAGCTCAAAAATCAAGTTTGTTATTATACCCTGAATCATCCGGAATAGTAGTCTCACCTTTACTACAATTGCAGTAGTAACATTCCTCACCATTTTTTCCACAACAAATTTTGAGAAGCCATTTTCTCGTTATATACACGGTTATTATGTGTATACAAACATTCCAAGCTCCAAATTTCAAACCAATAGGAAACGAAATTATATATATATATATATATATATATATATTATATATATATATATATATATATGTGTGTGTTTATTGATTTGTATATCTATAGTGTCAAATTAATATTAAAATAATATGGCAATGTCACTCTATCTCCGTCTATTCATATCTATCTATCTATCTATCTCAATATTAATATTTCTCTACCTATCTATCTATCTATCTATCTATTGCATATATGCTATTCCTTTCTATCAGTGACAGTCAGTTTCTCGTTTATGCGATCTTCAAGCAAGTTGAGAAACTGACAGTCACCATGCGCCTGTTTCTACGCAATCCTAAATTTTATCTACATATGCACTATCACTGATATTGGAGGTGCCCGTGGTGTAGTCGTTATCGCCACAGGAAATGAACACGGCGAAACGAGTTCAAATCCAGGACGAGACTGATTGCATTTCACATAGCACTAATACCCTTGGGAAAGGTATGAATCCAATTATTCTCCCTCCAGCTATGGGTAAATAGTAGGACAGACTAGGTTCTTCAGCCTTGGTTAGGCAACTAGTCTAGGAGAAGGAAAACTCTGAATTCAAACCTGTTAAACTCCGCTTAAAAATTGACCTTGTGTCATATCCTGCCCGAGCGGAGGGGTTGGTAAATAGTATCACTGATATTGATCATTCTTAATTTATAAATATTACAAATTGCATTATATATATATATATATATATATATATATATATATATTCATCATCTTGTGGTGCCACCAGCATGGATATCCCTGACCCTCTCTCGCCACTCTTTCCTATCGTTCATCGCTTCTGGCAGGTCCTCAGGGCTACATACCGTATCCCCACAGAGCTGCTGTGTGTGGGTGCGAGCTGGTCGCCCTGCTTTTGCTTGGCCATGTGACGGGGTAAGCGAGTTCGAATTCTAATCACGGCATAATGTTCACTTTCGGACTAATACTCCAGCTACGGGTTCAATAGTGTCTCTGCTTTTCGCGTGGGTGTGGGGATGTGTGTGTTGTGTGTGTGGGTGTATTTATATTCTCACTTGTATCTTTTATGTATAGGGTGGTGTAGAAATAAACCAGAAGATCCTTTTTCACCAGGTAGCACCTCAGCTCTGGTCTAAAAGGGGTAAAGGTTTACTGACCCATTTAAGAGACGCCTCTGAAGCTGAATACTGACAGAACTGAGCTATTTTTAGCACCGCTCTATGGGAGGGTTTTTTCTGCATTGTCTCTAAATTAATCAGACTCACTTTTACATTCTGGTGCCATGGGTGGGAGTATAAATACTAATATGTATATATATATATATATATATATATATATATAACGGGGTGACGTTGAAGTTATGTTTTTGGTTAGTATTGTAAACAATCAAATTAGATCTTTCAAAGTTGGTGATAGTTTTAGGATACGTGCAAAGAATTATTGCAAATTCTTCGGTTTGTTTGTTTGATTTTTTTGTTTTTGTTTAATGGCATATCAACCTTCATGGGTTATTTAATGCCAAAGCCATCCTTGTTGAAATTCAGTAGTGATACTATTTAACCCATAGCTAGGAGAATAAGGAGTTTCGTACCTTTTTCAAGAGTATTAAAGTGAATGAAATAGAACGACTGGAGTTCGAACTCACTTGTTACGATGTGGCTGTCCAGCACGTAAGCCACTACGCTACGGAAACTCACAGCAAGTTCTTCAGCAAGAATTTTTTCGAATGATGCAGGTCACAGCTAGGAAAACTTGGTACTTAAGACTAAATTCATACAAAACAATGTTCCTTCTTATCCTGAAAAGCTGATTATATTCCCTCGCAAGAGAACTCTTCAAAGACATCCAATTAATGGACTGGTCTCCCGAGTCTCTCCAGACATTAACCAGATAAAAAAAAAATTCTGGCACATCATTAAAAACAGATGAGAATAGAAATTCAATTTTCCAGCTCGGATTTCTTGGGGTAGGGTTGATCAAAATTCATTATGAAACTAAATATATCATAAATGGACTCATATATTTATATTTCTTTTTAGAAATTAATATTCATTTTTTAATTTCATATATTTCAAAGTTGATGATCATGTCAAAACAAATGTAAAGAATTATTGCAGGTTGTTGGTCAAGTATTCTTTACAGTAAATGAATTCATATATAAAGAAGAGAAGAAAACTTGTTTGGGGTGGAAACGACATGGAAAACGAATATGAAAAAGAAAACTAAAGATTACAATGTTAAAGGAAATGAAAAAGGCGCATTCCTGATTCATTATAATCTTCATTTTTTTTCTCCCTTTGGATTTTAATTCGATTTTATTACTCAGTAGCCAGATGTTGAACAAAGATAGTGACGTCATCGGACGCCTCTCGTGATCAAGCACCACAAGACCTGAGACTAATGGACGGTAAAAAATATGATATTGAATGTGATGAATGAACTGGGATACACTGTTTTAATGCAATTTTACAGAATCAAAAAAAAAAATTTTAATAACTCAATGATGTCTCACTGAGGCTTACATAATGGAAATCTATCTATCTATCTATCATGATTAAAATTTAACGTGATAACACTTTAAAATCTTTAGAATGCATAACAATATAGAGCAATATCTTAATATAGTCAACTATAAAATAAAATAGCAATAAAAATAGTATAAAAATCACGACTCTCGTTGCCAGTATCGATATTATATCTATATATAGATGTGTCTTTCGTGCACACACACACACACACACACACACATATATATATATGTATATATATATGCATTTATCTGTATGAAGATCCATATCTACTTACTTAATCAAATATATACATATATATATATATATAGATAGATAATTTAATTAATCCAAAAATTATGAATTTATTATGATGGAAAGTTTTAAGGGAGTTCAGGAAGAGATTCCTTGGGAAGAGGCCAGCACTCTTCAAATCGGGTCAGTGGCATTTCCACCAGGACAATGCACCAGTCCACAACTCCAAATCCTTGTCACAAACTATTTGACCAAGATGGGCATCAAGACAGTTCCTCACCTTCCCTATAGTCCAAACCTTGCTCCCTGTGACTTTTGGCTATTCCCTAAGCTCAGAGGCTGTCGTTATGAGACAATTGAGGAGATGAAAGAGGCTGTGACGAATGTCATTGACACGCTCACACAAGAGGACTTCCATGGGGCCTTCAAGAAGTTGTTGTAACGGTACAACAAATGCATTGCAGCCGGGGGAGATCACTTCGAAGGGAACTAGAGTTTCATGTGTGTACTATCAATAAAAGAGCCCATACGAAAAAAGTCTGGAAACTTATTTAATGATCCTCGTATATATATATATATATATATATATATATATATATAGATAGATAGATAGATAGATTGATGGAAGTATCGCTTCAAAAGTTCTAAACCTCTGTCCGAAACATTTTTGTTGTGGCATCACGCGATCAGTTCTTTCAAAACTAGAAAAACAAAAAAATTAGATTTCTGTTTCATTCAAAGGTGAGAGATTTGCAACTAATTTAACATCTGGATAAAGCTGAGACTTTTTTTTTTTTGAACAATACTCGTGATTGATAGAATTATAGATTGTTTGACTCGGAGTAAGAGAGGGAAATTGAAATTGACTAAGAGACTAAAGTGTCGAAAATTTTACCAGTCTAACTTAACATAAATCAAAACGAACAGAATATGGCGCTGATTCATAGACAGAAACACACTGATGTATATATATATATATTGTGAAGTCGAACATTATTTAGCGAAAAGATGAAAGTTTAATAGATAAGCAATAAATGTTGACAAAAATAATGTAAAAAAACAAAAATACAAAACCCGTAAGCAATACATGCAAAGAACAAAAGTAAAATGTCGACTGAATTTAGCAATCAATATGGCTGATGATTTTGAGTTGCTTTACCGATCTTCTGATATTCAAAGTGTTGCTGTGTGTAATGCCCATCCGAGGCTCATTTCAGCTGACATTGCAGCGAAGAAGAGATAAGCCTCGCTTTCATTTTCAGGTCGATAACATTGGGGAATTGAACGATGGAGACTGTTCTGGGGGAACTTTCCATTTGTGGCCTTATATTCAGTCATCCAGAACAAGACAACGCACCATAAAGCCTGCTCTGTCAGACATGAAATACTATCCAATATAATTTGCATTCTCTCTCTCTCTCTCTCTCTCTATATATATATATATATATATGTTTCTGCTCATACATGTCAATAGAAATATTTTCCTATCTACCTCAATCTATAGCTCTCTGTTTTTGGTTGTTTTATACTTACATCTTAATCATATCAACCTCCTGTTGTATCTATTAATTACAGTCAAATCATACTGATCAACCTTAGTCCGTTAATATTAACTGGATTTTGTCTATTACAAGTTGTCCATATTTATTTCTCTCACTCTGTGTCCACATTTTTTTCATTCTTGACATATCTTGCTCGGTCTTTATTTGTTTTCTTTATCTCATTCATAATGACCGTCGAAATCTGCTTTTAAGAGTCGCTTTTAAGCTTTATGAGAAAATTAGAATACATATAGACTGAGGTAGACATGAACAGACAGATCGAGGTAGATAAGAAGAGACTGAGGTAGTTGATTCTTTCCCCATCACTTTCAGCCTGGTAAGTCCGAGATTATTTTCCTCTTATATAATTGTGTCCTAAATAAAAGCCTCACAGACACTACCACCTCATATATATATATATATATATATATATATATATATATTAGATTTATATATTTAATTCCATGGAATTTAGACTTTAACCCCTTGGTTTCATCGAGTTTTTTACAAAACAACAATCATCAGGCAGAAATGAAATAAATCGAAAATCGAAAAAAAACAGTCAAAAACCTTTGGGATTTTGTAGGAATCTTTACGTGTGATTGTAACAGGGTGTGTTCGTGCGTACGGACAACCAACACTGTTATATATATATATATATATATATATATATATATATATATATATATATATATAGTAAATCCAGAGTAGGGAATAATTCCAATCAGGACCAATAAAATAAACAAAAATGAAATATTAAATAATTGCGGTCAAAAGCTCGATGAAAACAGAATCCACAGAGCAAATAATTTTCACATAAGAAAACCAAAAATCGGTCAAATTAAGATATTAAATTTATTTCCATCCTGTTAAAAGCATTTATATAAATTAGTGCTCCAAAAAATTAACAAGACTTCTTCAGAACAAACAAAAATGGATTAAAATATTTTTTCACACCCACAATCAGACTAAAAAAAAGAAAAGAAAAAACTTATTTCTCCTATATAATAAAGCAAGCCCTAAACCTTCAAGTAACAAGAAGTATCAAATTATTCTAGTATGTAAAACAACATTCGGTTTTATCATACTTCAAATTTAACTGAGGCAAAATTTACAGTTACAATAATACATGTCAAAATTCATATATATATATATATATATATATATATATATATATATATATATATATATATATAATATTCAGACATATCTAATTTTACTACATAAATTTTTATCATTAAAATGAACTAAAAATGTCTAAAACTTATGTTAATTATGGTAAAATCCCCCCAAATTACGATAATAGAGTAAAAATCACTAATATAAATACAAATTCTAATTCGTTTTCCAATTTAATAAATCATATTTATTCATTTTCTGTTTATTTATTTATTCACTTATTTTTGAAAATAGTCTTAATTTATTTGTATGCCTACATCTAGCAATTAAATCACATCTCTGATTTAATAGGTTGACGGGATCAGGGTAAAACATAATTTGTATCTTTTCTTCCAGACACAAATTACATCTACCATTAAAGCAGCTCAGAGTAGTAGATCTTTTCATAATTTTCCATTAAATTTTTGGAGTTAAATCCATATAAGTCGTATAAATTAAAAAAAAAAATCCTACCTCGAATGAAACTGGCTTTAAAAAACATTGAAATAAAAATTAAAACCTGTATAAATTAGAATTCGAATGAGATATGTGCGTCTAAATGAAATATGCACTTCTAAAATTAAATATAATCGAAAAATATAATCCAAGTCGTTTAAAAATATCTAAAAAAACTTCCACACACTCGGAATAACCACTTGCACACACAGAAACATACATATGTTTATTACACAAATATATTCACAGTCATACTCACACATATACTTTCACACACACACACACACACACACACACACATATATATATATATATATGCACCCTCTGAGACTGCCTTCTTTTAGACAAACACACGATTCTGTGACTCGAAGCGCGAAATAGAGACACTAATTTTTCATCACTAATGAAAGGAACGAAACTAATTCGAGACTATTAAAAAACTAACGGGATTTATTCAAGACTTATCTTTTAGTTTGTACACGGGAATTTGATAAACAGACTTTTTCCCCTTCCTCTCTATTTTCTTTTTTTGCAGGGATGTCTTTCTTTTTACAAATATTTACAAAAAAATACACACGACATACAACCCCTTTTAGTCCTAAAAAAATCATTTTAAAACACAAATATACACAATGTTTTTGAAGTTCAGTCCAGATTTTGAAGTTATTCCCACCTTCTCTTTTCGCACTTTTCTAACTCCTCTAAATGGAGCATTGATTTTAGTTGTTTTTTTTTTTTCTCCCATGTGCTATTGCGTTTTATTCATAGCCATTTTATTGTCCTTTCAGCTGTATCGGATATTGTTTTAATTACTCTTTGTGGCCCCGATCAAGCCAATGTCTGATAAAGTTTTTCAAAGCAATCTTGCGGTAAAACCTCTTGCGCCAATCTCTATAGGCAGGCACGAAACCTTCCAACCATTACTTCGACATTGTCCCAGTAAATCGTCATATTTCAATTTTTTTCTTTTGTGGGCCTTTTGTTAAATTTTTTTAGTTTATTGGAGAAGAATATTAAATCTGGGCGCAAGAATGTTTTCACTCATGAGCTATGGGGAAGATTAATCTTGTCATAACGTCAGTTCTTTAATTCCCAGTCTGTTGAAGGTGACAGGATGTTTGGTTCAGTCTTTACTGTCTTAGGTTTCGTGCCCGCCTTGATAAATTGTATCCCTCTATTCTCTGGATTCAATTTATTCATATAGATGGCCGTGCAAAATATATCCACAATTACTTTTAAGATCTGATTTTGCCGCCATCTGCAACATCCTTCAAGAAGTGCTGTTAGGCAGCTGCTCAGAATATGTCTTAAAGTCCCCTGACCATTGCATAATCGACATTATTCAGGCTCCGTTTTATTCCATATACACAAGTTTGCTGGGCTTGGAAGTATAATCATATTCGGATCTTATCAAGAAGCTAACATTCGCATAATCGTTTCAAATTTCACGCCATTTTGTTTTCTGTTGCATTGTGGAATTCCATTTAGTTCATGCTCCTTGATATTTTAATCTCACCACTTTTGTTAACCTAATCTCATCTTCTCCCTTGCGATCTTCATCCTGAATAAGTCGTCGCTTACTTTTGCATGAGGACTTATCCACACGGTTAGTCGGAAAAACTCGGGACCCGTGCGCCCATTTGCGACTGTTCCTAATATCGCTTTTTCACGAAGTTATTCTTCTGCCGCTTGTAACTCTCAAGAAGCTTTCCACTTGCTGCCTGAACTGATTTCAATGCCAGCTCCGGCCATTTTTTCATCTTTGGATATCTTGTATAGCAACGCTGTTCTTATTTCTGATACCTTAAATTCCTCGATTGAATGGGAGATGTAGCGCAGTGGTATTGCCATATAGGACGGTGCTACTAAGGCATTTCGGTTGGCCCAACAATCTCTGCAAACGTGAGTTGATTTTCCTTTCCATTTGCTCTATGTGGGCCATTATAAATTCATCGATAGATAGAGGTCACAGTATTTTGGGGAGAATTGGGTGCTGGTAAATCCATGCTTTAAAACGGCCTGGTAGATTGGATTTGTCAAACTTAGTCAACCATTTTTCAAGGTTGCTTTTCTCTCCTGTATAGCTATCATATCCCTTAGGGAGCAGTCAATGCATTTACCCAGACTCTTAATTGACTTTTTCTTGTATTGTTGGGATAGTTTCATACGACAACTTAAAACGCTATTTCTCCATTGCAATACCCTTCTTTAGAACGAGTAACCGGGACTTTGATGCGTTGAAACTCATTCTGGCCCATGTGACTAGTTTTTCTATGCCTTTAAAAACCCATCTTGCACCGATTGTGGATGTGGTTGTAATGGTCATATCATCCATATAAGCCCTTATCGGGGGTTGTCTACCACTAGATCTGGTAACGGGGCCTCTACATTCCAACTCCGCAGTTTTAAATAATTGGTTCATTGCTAGCGTGAATGAAGTTGCTGAGATTGTGCAGCCTGTTATGATACCGCTTTCTAGATTATGCCATGGCGAAATTGATCCTTTCGTCATTGTTTTCATCTTGAAAGTGTTATGATAATCTAGGATTAAATTGGATATTCTGTCGGGGACATGGTAACGTTTGTGTTAATTCCACTAGCTTATGGTGAATTGATCCGTAAGGATTTTTAAGGTCCAACCATAATACTGCTAGATTACCCTTATTTATTTTTGTTTCTTTCAGTAATTGTGAGATGACTCCTGTATGCTCCATACATCCTGGAATATCTGGAACACACCCTTTTTGCACCGACGTATCAATATGATTGTTGTTTTGTATTTTCTGTAACGTTCCCGTCTCTATTTGGGTCTTTAAGATTAGCATAGAGAAAGGAGTCCATTTTAGCTGGAGTACTTTCCAGACAACCGCTTTGTTTTTCCCCTAATATTTTCTTTGTGAAAGCTTAAGGGTCTGTTAAAATGGGCACCCGTTTCTTGGCTCTTTCTTCTCCGTCTTTGCCATTCTGCTCTTCTCACGGACCTGAGTTTAGCTCGAATGATGTCTCTAACTTCCCGTAATGGTACCTGTTCATCCAGTTTTGCTTTTTTTATATTGCTTTTGGAGGGATTTTAATTCTGTTCTTAGTTACATCATTTTTGTGACTCTTCTACTTTCTTTACCATTCGATCTTTCCTTTATTTCCATAATTTCATTATATATTAACTTCCATCGAACCGATGAAACTCCAATATAAATTTTTTTATCTTGTACATTTTCCTTTTGCCTAATAGTATCTTGATACACTACGTTTTTCAAAGTACATATACCATTCATTGGACAATCAATTTTTTTATTATTATTATTATTATTATTATTATTATTATTATCATCATCATCATCATCATCATCATCATCATCAAGTTGGTCATATTTTCTAATTACTTCCGTATTATGAATGTTATTTATTTCAAAAAAATTATTCATACAGGAATAACTAATTTTTAAAGTTTTCCTATTAAATATTCTATGTTATATATTATGCTGATTAAAGTGTTTATCTATTAGTTTTTTTAGAAATATTTTAATTACACACATATATATATATATATATATATATATATATATATATATATATATATAAGAGTTTAGCACGAGCTATAAATTATTTAAAAAGAATTAAACTGTCGATTATTGTTTAGCTAGGAATATTAGACCTATATTTCGCTTTCTTTTCACTTCCAATTTTCTTTTCTCTTCTCTTTTCTTTTCTCTTTCAGTTTTCTTTCCTCTTCTTTTTCGCCTTCTTTTCTCTTTCACTTTTCTTTCTTTTTCTCTCTCGCTTTCCTTTCGCTTTTCGTCTTCTTTCCTCTTTTTAGTTTTTAGTTTTCTTTCCTCTTCTCTTTGCTTTCTTTTCGCTTTCAATTTTCTTTCTTCTTTTTTTTCGCTGTTTTTTTTTTCTTTCTTTACTTTATCTTTTCTTCTTCATTTTTCTCTCTTTTTCAAGTGTCAGTAATAGTGAGCAGGTGGAACGTATGAGTAACAGCAGCCATGTCCTTATAATTGATAATATGGCATCAAATGGTGAACACCGTGCATTTTTGCAGCAGATATTTTGTTTTTCAGGTTAATCCTCACGTGATTTCTAACTTTGGAAATACTTGAACATGTTAGTCTTTAAACCTTCTCCGCAAACTGATGAAATGAAAGAATGTATTCATCATCAAATCGTACCAATTCCGGAAGTAAAATCGAGGCAGCCACTGCAGAATTTACAGGTGAGAGATTTCAGGAGTAAATAGCTTGTATGTTCAAGCATTTGGATGATATTATCTTTAAAAATGAATCACGACAATAACAAAATAAAATAACAAATATTCTTTTTTTTTTATAGTTGCATTAATTTTTCAATAGGACTTCTCTTGTCTTTTTTTAATTTACATTCTAAAAACCGACGGGCACATTCTGTCAGATCGAATATTTCCTTCTTTTTCTTTTCGACTGTTTTTTACTTTTGGTTTCCTTGTTATTGTTTTATTTTCGCTCTTTCTTTCTTTATCTCTTTATTTTCCTCTTTCGTGGATTCCTTTTTCTTAACTTTCTCTATCACTTCTCTTTCTCTTACCTTCACCTTCTACTTTTCTTTCAATATTTTCCCCCTTTCTCTCTTTACATTTTTCTCTTTATTTCTCAATAGATAATAACATCACGTCTCTCTCTCTCTCTCTCTCTCTCTCTCTCTCTCTCTCTCTCTCTCTCTCTCTCATTCGTTTCTCTCTTTTACAATCGACTCTCTCGTTTTTGTTTCTTTCTGTTTCTCAAATTGAACGTTTCTATCCATCTCTTTTGTATTTTCGTTTTTTTTTTTTCATTTATACCATCTTTCTTTCTTTCTTTCTTTCTTTCTTCATTGCATTGCATTTCTTTCTTTCTTTCTTTCTTTCTTTCTTTCTTTCTTTCTTTCTTTCTTTCTTTCAGTTTGTTTGTTTCTTTGCTTCCTTCTTTCATCATTGCATTGCATTGCATTGCCTGCATTTCATTCTTTCTTTCTTTCTTTCTTTCTTTCTTTCTTTCTTTCTTTCTTTCTTTCTTTCTTTCAGTTTTTGTTTGTTTCTTTCTTTCTTTTATTCTTCATTACATTTCTTTCTTTCTTTCTTTCTTTCTTTCTTTCTTTTATTTCTAGCCCCCCCCCCCCGCTATTCCCTCTCTGCCTCTTTTTGAACCCCACTTTATCTCTCTTCACTTCTGACTCTCTGTGCATACATGTGTATGTGTCATCCATGCGAATGCAACTAATGAGATTAAGTCGTTGCTAAACTGATTCAACTGCGGCTCATTTAATCAACATGCAACAACAACAACAACAACCAATGGGTTGGAAGATGAGGTGCAGCCTCTTTCACTAGTGTTATTATTGCGATGAAAGACATCCATTTTGTCAAGTGTATGTACTCAGAGGTCTTTCAGTATATATATATATATATATATATATATATATATATATATATATGCATGTATAGGGTCATACTCAGGCATAGAGAGATAGATTTGTAGTAAAGAGCATTTGAATAAGGGCGTTTAGATAAAAAAATATGTGAACAAAGAGACGGAGGCATAAATTTGTACATGCGTTTAGATCATTACAATGATAGCTTACACACACACACGCATACACACACACACACACACACTCACACGCACATATATATATATATATATAATGATATACGCACACACATATATATATGAACACGCACACACACACACACACACACACACACACACACCCATATATATATATATATATAATGTTACACACACTCACACATACTCACACAGGGATAGATAGATAGATAGATAGATTAAAAGCGCTTAGATAAAAAATATGTAAAGAGACTGAGGCATACATTTATATATGGTTTTAGATCATTACGATTATAGCCTACACACACCCATGTATACACACACACACACACACACACACACACACATATATATATATATATATATGTACGAATACGCATCCACATAAATATATACACATTCATGAATATATATATACATACACAGACATATATATACATGTTCGAGCAGACACACACGCACATATATATTTGTATATATCATGATATATTGTGTATATGTTATACACACGCACACATACACACACATGCGTAGATAGATAGATATGTAGATGTGAATGCATACACATCGCCATATGTGCATGTACACACATTCCCACACACCCTCACACACATATATGTCTATATATATATGTGTGTGTGTGCGAATATATATGTATATATCACGAGGGCAAATGAATCGTTCACAAGACCTTTAGCAACATATCAACTTGTTAGATTTCGAAAAAGTCTTCAGTTTATATTAATTATTATATGTCTAAAAAAAGAAAAAAAAAGGATCACATATAGACGAGTTCCTTTCTCTATGAGTGTGTGTGTGTGTGTGTGTGTGTGTGTGTGTGTGTGTGTGTGTGTGTGTGTGTGTGTGTGTGTGTGAAAAGTGTGATTCAACAACAGTTTGTGACACGTAGCATTGACTGCGTTTTGACTGCATTTCGTTTGATCTGTGTGAAAAAAATAATTCCTGAATCAAGTGCATTGACACAGAAGGAAATTATGTTTACAAACAAATATTCGTTGTGTAATTCATCTGATCCTAAACTTGGATTAATCATGGCCTTTGTAACTTGGGAAATTTTATTGAAGTCCTGTTAGAAAGGGAGATGCGTCATTAGATTTCACAAACTCACACATACCTGTGTGTGTGTGTATGTGTGTGTGTGTGTGTGTGTGTGTGTGTGTGTTCAAATACATATACTCACACCGACAAATGAACACACACTGATAGATAGATAGATAGATAGATAGATAGATAGATGTTACCTCATTCGTACACGCAAAAACATAGGCACACATATGTACATGTATATGTATGTATATATTATATGTACATATATATTTTGACTTAGAAGGTTTGATTAAAATTTACAATCAAGAATTTTATGTTTCATTGATTTTTTTATTTCTTAATAAAAAAGAGCTTCAACAACTATTCCTTATTCTTCCATCTTATGACCATTAGTGGTATCACAGCTTTTTGGGGATATAAATTTCTCTTCCGAATTAGAAGCCGGTCATTGTACATCCCTATTTGAAGTATGTACAAATACTAAATCCTGAATGGTTTAGACAACGTATAATCTAACGATGTTCAGCAAATCTTTTTTTGGTATCCAATCATTTAATCACTTTTTGATTAAGTTCTCTACTGAAATCGTTGATCCAAAATAGATTTATAGATAGTTGCTTCCTTCTACAGAGCACTTGTCAAGTTTTGAATCCTAACATCCTTTGATATTCAACTAGAACATGAAACCGCAACTCAGTTAACATTACATACAGCAAGATTAATGATCCCGTCTTCACAGTTTGGAGGTGTCCATGGCGTAATGGGTATCTTCGTTGGAAGTGGACTCGCCTATCCGAGTTCAAATCCAGGACTAGGTAGTTTGCATTTCGCATGACGCTAATATGGTTGAAAAAGTTATAAAAAGCTATTCTCCTTCCAGGCTTTTAAAACGTCACCCGTGTGATGCAGGTGAACTATGGCAAGTGGTAATGGTAGCTCCATCTAGCTAATGTCTTGCAATTTTTTAAAGATATGATCAGTTACGATTATTTCAAAGCAGAAACATATTTATGGGCTGAACGTGTTGGTGATTTCACCACGGATTGTTTCACTGTCTGGACATTTTCGGGAGTTCGAGCGTTTCAAGGTCTTTCAAGTGGCTTTTTTTAAAATAAAATCAATGAACTTGTAGCTCTTAAGTTTTCGATATCATTTTTCTAGCCAAAACAACATCATTCCAACTTAACATGAAATGAGCACGAAAAGTTTCCTGTGTAGCGATTAAAGATTCATCAGTTTTAAGAAGCGTTTCAACAGCAAACACACAGTGTGCACCGGTCCTAACTATAATCATAACTGATTGCATCTTAAAAAGAAATGATAAGACATTAACTCGATGAAGCGACCATTATCACTGGTTTAAGTTTACTTATACCATTCAAATGAGAGTTTAAAATATTGGAGGTATATTTGTCGTACCCTGTAGTAGGGCAGAATGGACTCTTTCATTTTGCTATAGCAAGCGATCTAGGCGAGGAAATTCAAAGAAACTATAGACCTGGCAATGGAAGGGCTCAGCCGAGCTATTCCTGCCCAAGACTCTTTACAAGTGTGGCACTCTCACGATCTAACCAGCTTACGGGATCAGTTCTTCTTTCCATATCATGTCTCAACATTGATAAATATGACGACAATTTTCTATGAATGATATATTTCCTTACTAACTATAGATCAAGTACATTTAAAAAATTCTCACTTGGTGCGCTAGACTTGTCGACTCCCCCCCCCCCAAGAGAGCTAACCAAGCACTAGACTTAATGCTCAGTTGAGAGAACAATTCAAAATGGAAAGTATGACTTACTTTTGCAAAGGGCCTCACCAACTTATCATCTGAAATTGACTTTAATCTTCAGATCCTCATTCGCTTTTTCTATTAGTAATCTGTATGGTCAATACTTTCGTATGAGTACATTTTAGAAATTCATAAACGAACATTAGCAGAGGAATTTATATACATATTTTTTGGTCTGATAATCACCAAGGTCGAAAAAAAAAAAAGAATTGATGGTCACCAAGAACCGTTGACACTACTCTAACTGAGGTGCGCAAAGGCTCTATCACCGATATTGAGCACCTTTTTTTTAAAATATGAATATAGCAAACTACATCAATAATATATATATATATATAGAGAGAGAGAGAGAGATCTTTATATGGTTTATTTGGTTACTTTTAGAATACTCCAACTGTATCCTCCACAGAGAAATAAGACTATTCTCCCCCACTGCCAAAAAAAAGGCCTCTTGGGCAATGACCCTAAACTAAATCTGGGGGGTGATGGTCAAGTTCTGAATCTCTAAGGGATTTGGAATACTTCTTTATAAGCATTACTCCCAGGTTGATTGTGACCTTGAGTGGGACTATTTATTAGGGTCACATTTATTGATCAAATAGATCTGTTCAACTTTTTTTTTTACTATTGTAATCGAATGCTTGAGACAATGTGTGTGCACATTATTTGTATTGCATAGAAATACTTGAAACAATATAAAATTGTTTCAATGAATAATCACCATAATTGAATAGGACTAGTTACTTGAAAACATACAGGGTATAAATTAGCATTAGAGAGAAAAGTTTGTGCTTAGAAGAGAAAATACAAATAATGATGTATCATCATCATCATCTCGCGCTGGTAGCACGGATATCCCTGACCCTCTCTCGCCACTCCTCCCTATCGTTCATCGCCTTAGGTAGGTCTTCAGGACAACATCCTGTATCCTCACATAGCTGCTGAATGTACGTTCGAGCTGGTCGTCCTGCTTTTGCGCGGCCATGTGTTGGGATCCATAAGAGTACATCTCTTATGAGTTCATCTCTGCTTCTCCAGCAGTGTCCTGCATGTCTGGTTCGTCTAACTTGAATAGTTTTCGTGATAGGGGGCAGGTGGCCGTACAGTTGGTGTCTTGTGGGGTGCTGCTGCCAGGACTTGTTCAGGATTGCACGCAGCATTCTTGTGTAATTGCCATCCAATTTCTTCTCCAGCCGTTTTGTTAGCGTCCATGTAGTGCATCCATATAGCAGTATCGATGTGACCGCTGCCTGGAAGAAACTGCGTTTCATTTTATTGGTTAGGTCTGATTTCCATATAATCGATAGCCTATTGATAGCTGTCCATGCTTTCGTTAGCCTCGTTTCGATGTCTTTTTCGGTTGGCTAAATTTAACTATAGACTAATATTTAAAAAAAAACATAGAAATAAATTGTGAAACAAGGAAAAAAAAACGTATCCAATTTAGGCACATGGAAAAAATAGGTAACTGAGGAAATAGAATCTCGATTAATATAAATATTAATATTTCCCTTACAAAAATTTATTATATTACCATAACACATAAAAGTTATTTATCGAACTTAACAAGAAAATAAAATAAAATAGAATAAAATAAAATAAATAAATAAAAAAGTTAAATAACCATAATTCCAACCGACGGTAGAATTGGAAAATTAATAAAATAAATAGGTAAATAAAAAAACGGAAGTTTAATAAAAAGAGGAGGTAACTCCTCACCTCTCTTCCTCCCCCCCCTCCCCATCGTGTCTATTCTGTTTTATTTTATCCATTGGATCTGAAGAAGTCCTGTTATATTTTTCTTCGTGTTTTTGGTTTACATCAGAAACGCAAAACAGGATGGAAATAAATTTATAATCCTAAAATAACCGGTCTTTGGTTTTTTCTTTAATGAAAGTATATATATATATATCTTTTGATATAACCTGGCTTTATTTCTATAATCATCAATATCTTTTGTATATTGCTTTGTATCTTTTGTGTTGAGCACAATATAAATTTTGTGGTTTAGAGGAGCTGGTAGCGTTGAATTGTAACCATAATATATATATATATATATATATATATATATATATATATATATATATATATATTGGCCAAATGGGTTGAGTGTTCAATCCCAGGTCGCGTCATATCAAAGAGTTTAAAAATGATACTTGATACCGTCTTGCTTAACACTCAGTATTATAAGGTACGGATCAAGGGTAAAGTGAAGCAGTCCAGGGGAAGGAGTAGCGCCCTCCCATACATCTTGGTGTGATAGCTATCGAAAAAGGAATCTTCGGGTCACCCTCGACTACGGTCGCCAACTTTACTTATTTAGGGTATCATTCATAAAGAAGAAAATTCTATAGGAGAATAAGAGACATATCAAGAACAGAATTGAACGTAAAAAGTAAACACCCTGCCAATACCAGTAAATGACATACAGTTTTAATATATTAAACTGGACTTTCACTGAAATAAAAAAAGATGGATACTAAAGTAAGGAAACTAATAACCAGTCACAGAATGCATCACCCAAGAGCAGATATAGAACATCTCTACATCAAAAGAGAAAATGGTGAAAGAGGTTTAATCCAAGCAGAATTGACCTATGAAATAACTACAATAGGATTAAAGAAATACTTAGACACTACAACAGATTGGATGCTATAGTTATCAAACACATACGAGAAGGAAAAATATTCAATTAGTAAAGAAAGCAATAAATCTCCAAAACAATTCGATTTTACACAGAAAGAAATAGTCATAAAAGCTAAAGCAATTGTGACAATAAAAAAGACATAAAGCCAAAAACACAAGGAATAAATTCATTAAAAAACGCACTGACATAAAAAAAAAAAACTACACGGATGATACGCACAAAAAAAAGAATAGAAATGCCTTTATGTAAGAAGTAAAAACTAATCAATCGCTGAAAAGTGATGGACTTAAGGCAGAGGAAACAGAGGGGTTAATAATAGCAGCAAAGGACTTTTGTCTATCAACTAAAAACTATCAAGCAAATATGATAAAAATCGATCCAACCCAATATGTAGATTGTGCGAACTAAAAACTCGATCTATTGGTCACCACATAATGTTCGGTTGGCCAATCCTCACACCAATAGAATAAACAAGAAAAGTAAAATAGAACATTTACATTCATTGGGAACTATGCAAATACAATGGAATATTGGATTATGAAAATTATATAAATACCAAACAGAATCAATAACAGAAGCAAAAGGAGTTATTATTCTCGGGAACTTTTCTATTCAAACTAATTGAAAAAAAGCAGTAGACCAGGGATTAAGGATTATAAAAGAAAAATATGCCTTCTAATTGATATGGCAGTACCAACAGGTAATAACATATCAGTCAAGGAATACAGTAGAATAAATACTAAACCTTGCAAATAGAAAATGAAAACATGTGACATCTTAAAACTACCATAATAACAGTAATAATGGGAGCACTGGATATGATCCAAAAGGAGACAGACCCATTAACAAGATAACTGGCAGTCCCTGTCTATATCAAAAACAAAAAGTTACACTTTGTGGAACGATTCATCTCCATCGAAAAGTACAATGAATGTAACTGAAAAATATCACTCAAAAGACAAATCCTTAGAATTCATTTAATCACTAGCTTCCCACACACTAGGTTTTGCGTAAAGATCCGGTGAAGGATTGTAAGGTTTGGCATGGATTCTTTGTTTTATGGCATATCAACCTTCCTAGGTCATTTAATGCCAAAACCATCCTTGTAGAAAAACAGAAGAGGAACCATTCAACCCTTGGCTGGAGGGGGGGATAAAGTGAAGGATTTTACGAAACAAAGTTATAATATTTATTATAATGATAACTGTTACACTTGAAAAGTTCCACAAATTCTCGGTAAGGGGGACGGAAGAATTAGAAATCGGATGACGCGCCGAGACCATACAGACAACAGCATTGTTAAGATCGGCCAAAATACTGAGAGGAGTCCTGGAGACCCGAGGAGACTTGCTATCACTTCGACTGCAGTGAAAGACCATCAGTGTGATAAACTTACAATAATAATAATAATAATAATAATAATAATAATAATAATAATAATAAGAAGAAGAAGAATGTGAAAGTAGAGAAAATATTTGCTGTCTCTTGATTCAACTAATGTGAAAATTCGCAAAATGATAATCCGGTCTACAAGCGGTGCAAAACTGTAGTTTTAGCGGCTGTTTCCAATGGTTCGAAGCCACACTTTTTCGCTTGGCTACATCAGATTTGAATTTTCCCATTATTTATTATCTTCCTCCTCAACTCCTTCCCATAACAGCCCCACCCCAACGATATTTATTTCCAAATGAGCTAATCGTGGCATTTTGTGTTATGGTTGTTAACCGGAATCATGGCAAATGTCATCCTACATCAGCAACAAGGGATTGTGGGTAATCTCGTTTGAAAGAGACTGGCTAATCTCGTTAAACGTTGACGCATGTATTTCCCTACGTCTATGCAGAGTATCTAACTGGCCATGAAAAATCCTAAAAAAGATAAAAATAAAACAAAAAATAAATAAAAATAAAATTAGATTAAAAACAATTTATATATTCCTCTTGAGAATATTTTGTTTGGTTTGAAATCAGATATAATCTCGACGTAATCATGAAATGGATATTTTACATGTAATTCTTCATGTAACTTTTGATTTCTAATATACGTCTTGTGTCTCTTAATAGTTGTAATAATACCAAAAGGGAATAGATTTTAAGACGTAACAGCTTTTATGAGGAGAATTGAGGCAAATAATAAAATATATTGGTATATGTACTGTATATGTGCATGCATTCAGAGTGAGTTAGACAGAAATAGTTAGATTTATTATATATATATATATATATATATATATATATATATATATATATATATATATATATATATATATCCAGTAGGAGTTCCAGAGACTATGGGAGTGGAATATTCGTATATAGAATGTAAGAGGGATTTCATATAAATCTACTGAGTGCTCGATGTATGCCTATTATCATATTTGTTTTTCAGGATGTATATAAGAAAACTCACATACAGAGTGTATATAGTGTAACGAAGAAAAGAGGTTGAGTTTTCTTCCTGTTATATATATATATATATATATATATATATATATGTGTGTGTGTGTGTGTGTGTGTGTGTGTGTGTGTGTGTGTGTGTGTGTGTGTGTGTGTGTGTGTGTCTGTTGAATAAGATAGATATTTTGATTTATTTTATGTGAGTGTGTGTGTTCATGTCTTTGTGGAAATATAAATATATATATAGAAAGAGAGAGAGATAGAGAGAAAGAGTGAGATTCCTATTTCTTCCAGTTATATTGTATATATATATATACATATATATGTGTGTGTGTGTGTGTGTGTGTGTGTGAGAGAGAGAGAGAGAGAGAGAGAGAGTGTGTGTGAGGAGAAAGATATATATACGAGATGTCTTCAATAAGTTTCCAGACTTTTTTTCGTATGGCCACTTTTATTGATAGTACACACATGAAACTCTAGTCCCCTTCCAAATAATCTCCTCCGGCTGCAATGCACTTGATGTACCGTTCCAACAACCTCGGGAAGGCCCCATGGAACTCCTCTTGTGTGAGTGTGTCAATGACTTTCGTCACAGCCTCTTTCATCTCCTCAGTTGTCTCATAACGACAGCCTCTGAGCTTAGGGAATAAGCAAAAGTCACAGAGAGCAAGTTCTGGACTATAGGGAGGGTGAAGAATTGTCTTGATGCCCATCTCGGTCAAATAGTCTGTGACAAGGATGGAGTTGTGAACTGGTGCATTGTCCTCGTGGAAATGCCACTGATCTGATTTGAAGAGTGCTGGCCTCTTCCGAAGGAATCTCTTCCTGAACACCCTTAAAACCTCAACATAGTATTCCTTGTTGACTGTCTGTCCAGTGGAAACCCAGTGCATATAGATCATGCCAGCGCAGTCAAAAAAGAAAAAAAAGGATCATCAAAGTTTGTGGGTGGATTTGCTCTGTCTGGCCTTCTTGGGTCTGGGAGAGTCAGCATGCTTCCATTGGGAACTCTGTCTCTTGGTCTCTGGGTCATAGCAGTAGATCCAGCTTTCATCACAGGTCACCAGAGCGTCAAGAACTGCGTGATCTGAATTGATCAGCTCGGCCATCTCCCTGCTGTCATGACAACGTATTTCTTTCTGATCTTCCATGAGCACGCAAATCTTCCGCATCTTCAGTTCCTCGCGAATAATTGTGTGTACAGTTCCCACACTGACATCAAACTGTGCACTTATTGTCTCTATAGACACACGAGGGTCCTTATCCATGAAATTCTTTATTTGGCCAATCAACTCTGGTGTTCTGACTTCCTTACTCCTCCCACGCCTCTCAGCATCCCTCACAGACTCCCTGCCTTCCTTGAATCTAGGCCACTCAAAAACAGATACTCGATTCATGCAAGATGTTCCAAAAGCAGTCTGAAGCGTTCTATGTTTCTGTAGCATTTTTTCCAAGTTTGAAACAGAACTTTATTGCATATCATTCTTTTAACGTGTCCTCACGTCCAGATTGCATTTTCGAAATTCACCAGCTGTGACAATCAGGCTTTAGTAGGGTGTATTCCAATTGTGGCTGTAGCTGTTTATTTGAAGCTGAAATCTTGAAAATTGGTCAGTCATCTTATAAGATGTATAGCTATAAATTTTCAAGAGTGTACGACAATTTTAAATGCCTGTACAAAAAGAGTCTGGAAACTTATTTAATGGTCCTTGTATATATATATATTGAAAGAGAGAGAGAGAGAGAGAGAGAGAGAGAAAGAGAGATTTCTATTTCTTCCAGTTACATTATTTATATATATATGTGTGTGTGGAGAAAGAGATAGATGTTTTGATTTATTATATGTGTGTGGCTGTGTGGAGATAGATAGATAGGTAGATAGACAGAGACTGACAGACAGACAGACAGATTTCTATTTCTGCATTTCGTAAAATGTGGACATGTTTTTGTTTTTTTTACTGATAAATTTTACTGCTTCCCAGTTTCCGCTTTCTTTTTATTTCACCATTTTTTTTTCTCTGCTGACGTCACGACTTTATTACAGATTTCTCTTCTTTCGGCATCAACTTGTTATTGTGCTTTTGACAAGGACAATTTCCACAGAAAAAAGTAAAGCAAAAGATGTCACTGTGCCATGAAATGATCAAAAACCATTCTGAGGTGTCACCCTAATTTTTAACATCAACTTCCTCACATCTTCCATCACGAGTTTTTCTCTTGAAGTTGTTAACAGGATAAGCGAAAATACACACACACACAAAAAGGCCATCTTTGTTTTGAGGACAATAGACATAATATAGGCTTTGTTGTTGGTTTTTCATTAATTCATTTATAGTATATGACTGTATTAGTATAGAGTTCCCAAATCTTATATATACGCCCCCCACCTAAAACAGGACCACCGCAATTTTAATGTGCTTCCTTCAAAATAGGCTTCAAGAAACGTTTGTATTAATCTTTTTATAATACCATTGATGTTATCGATTCTTGAATGTTACAATTACCTATATTCGGGGCGTGCTTAGCGTAACGATTATCGTCGCAGGAAATGGACTCAGTGATACGAGTTCAAATCCTAGACGAGGAAGTTTGCTTTCCACTTCACGCTAAAGCTCTTGGAAAAAGAATGCATCCAGCTGTTCTCCACCCAGACATGGGTAAATAGTAGGACAGGCACGGTTCTTTAGCCTTGGTTAGGCAACAAGTCTAGGAGAAGAAAAACTCTGAATTCAACCCAGCGGTACTTCGCATTAAAAACAAATTGACTTCTTGTCGCATACTGCATGTGACATGGGAATTGGGTAAATACACACACACGCACACACACACACACACACTATGGATAAATAGTAAGGCAGGCTTCTTTCGCCTAAGGAGGGCAGACTAAGTTTTTTAGCCTTGGTTAGGCAACAGGTGTAGATGAGGGAAAACTGAATTAAAACCAGCAGTACTCTGCTTAGAAATTGACCTTTTGTCACACCCTACTCGAGGCGGAGATAAATATTGACATATGTTAATTTTTTGAATATTTCCAGATCATCTCATGTGCAATTTCCTTTGATGCTTGAAGAATCCATATGATTGTTTTTCCTTCTTTTTTAGTTTTTCTTTCTATTATAGTTTTCTTCATTTTTTAAAATTGTTGTTTGTTCTAAACCTAATTCTGTTATAATTGTTTTTGTTGTTGGCTGCTGGAATCAGTTTCCCTTTCCATGTTTTTTTATATTTTTTCAGTCGCTGAATTTTTACATCTACGCAGTTTTCAATGTTGATATGACTATACGAGGTATTCACTAGAGCGAAAAACTTATAGAGAGTACGATGCGTTTTTTATTTATGAAAATGTAATTTTCCTTTTATAAAAATATAAAACAGACTTATTGACTTTGAAAGAAATTCAAAAGTCTATGTAAAATGTCAGCAAACCGAACTTTTAAATTGTCAAAACAAAAAGTAAGCCACTTGGGACTTTGTTGGTGAATTGATCCAATTTAAATCATATCTCTTGTCCACTTGTTGGAGTTAAAAGGTCGAATGCTTTGATAAATTAATCAGATATTTGATTTTTGTTTTGGTTAATGTGAAAAGAGATACTCCCTCCCACAAGGCGTTGACTGGGATCTTTAATTAACCAAGCCCCAATTTTGGGCTTTTGATTGGATGACCAATTAAAATCTGGTATGCAGAAGGGATACTCATCTCACAGACGTAGATCCGCGCATTTGATTGGTTGACACGTCAAAAAGTAGTTGAAGAATATGAAATGATCTGTGATTGCTTAGCCAATCGGGAATGTTTGTTCCTCGTGGAATCTTCTTTTTAGTTCTTGGAGAGATTTCTTTTCTTATCCTCCGGTCTTCGATATGGACATCGGATATCCTCCTTCTTCTCACCTTAAAAATACATATTTTTAGTGTGAGAAGAAAGAAGATATCCGATGTCCATACCGAAGACAGGAGTGGGTGAGAAGAAAGAAGATATCCGATGTCCATACCGAAGACAGGAAGATAAGAAAAGATATCTCTCCAAGAACTAAAGCCTCTCCGATAAAGGCCTTACTCTCCAAAAAATTGAGTAACATAGAAAGACTACACCAGCCAGATACCTCATTTGTCTGTCTCTCAAATACAACAAAATGCGACATAATTTCCATATATATATATATATATATATATATATATATATACCTTCAATAAGTTTCCTGACTTTTTTGTACAGGCATTTAAAATTGTCGTACACTCTTGAAAATTCACTATCTTATTGGTATACATCTTATGAGATGACTGACCAATTTTTATGGTTTCACGTTCAAATGAACAGCTACAACAGGAATTGGAATACACCCTACTAAAGCCTGATTGTCACAGCTGGTGAATTTCGAAAATGCAATCTGGACGTGAGGACAATTTAGAAGAACGATATGCAATAAGATTCTGTTTTAAACTTGGAAAAAATTATGCCACAGAAACGTATGGAATGCTTCAGACTGCTTTTGGAGCATCTTGCATGAATCGAGCATTAGTTTTTGAGTGGCATAAGAGATTCAAGGAAGGCAGGGAGTCTGTGAGGGATGATGAGAGGTGTGGGAGGAGTAAGGAAGTCAATACACCAGAGTTGATTGGCCAAACGGTTAGGGTTACTATGTTGAGGTTTTAAGGGAGTTCAGGAAGAGATTCCGTCGGAAGAGGCCAGCACTCTTCAAATCGGGTCGGTGGCATTTCCACGAGGATAATGCACCAGTCCACAACTCCATCCTTGTCACAGACTATTTAACCTAGCTGGGCATCAAGAAAGTTCCTCAGCCTCCCTATAGTCCAGACCTTGCTCCCTGTGACTTTTGGTTATTCCCTAAGCTGAGAGGCTGTCATTATGAGACAATTGAGGAAATGAAAGAGGCTGTGACGAAGATCATTTACACGCTCACACAAGAGGACTTCCATGGGGCCTTCGAGAAGTTTTTGGAACGGTACAAGTACATTGCAGCTGGAGGAGATTAATTCGAAGGGGGCTAGAGTTTCATGTATGTAATAAAAGTGGCTATACGAAAAAAGTCTGGAAACTTATTTAATGATCCTCGTATATTGAATATATTATTGTTACAACATTGTGTTTCAATAAATTGTTGTTAATTCTGAACAGAGAGTTTCTCTTATTTTTAAGTTGCCAACGCACAGGCAACCTATTCCAATGATCTACCTCAACCATCAGAAGAAGTTCTGGATAGATTGTGTCATCCTCCACTTGTGAATATTTTAAACACAACGTGGGTACAGAGGGACCAGATTAACCAACTAACAGGAAAAGCATGTGGTAGTGATGGAACTAAGACCACAATCAAGTAACATGACAAGCATAGGACCACACAAACTATTTCTCCCCCTCTTTATTTTCTTGACACATTATCTCTTAAATATTAAACTTAGCGCATCGTCATCTCTTTCCGATCTTCTCTTGTCCATTTTAAGAAGGTTCCAGAATATCTCTCCAGGAGGCCTGTTCAAGTATTTATTCCTTCCACCATGTTTATGCTGCAGAGTTAGGTTTCGAGAAGTTTTTTTATTCTTCTGTGGTACTTTTGCTTTCATTTCTTTGCTTGATGGTGTCCGCTTCTCATATTTCAAGATATTTAACAGCCCCGTCGACTGGAGCTGTAGAATATGGGGGTAAGACCACCCAGCTTTTTCATGAGTATAGAATTAAACTGCATCCGATGTTGAGGTTTCTTTTCTTGAGCTTTGGAGAATGTGGAGTACCCCTTCATTGCCATTACTCCCAGGTTCACTCTGAACCGGAGTAGTAGTATACCTTTTAAGGTCCTTTCTATGACTCAAATAGAACTATTTAATGTTAAATAGCAATACTTGGAACTAATCAACCATGTAAAAATAAATGATTAATATAAAATAAAATTAATAGTGTTAGCTAGCAATAGTTGAAACTATTTATCAGTGTACAAACAAAAGAGCTCAGGCACGTTTGAAAATAATGTTACCTAAAACATAAATCCCACCCTAACAGATACTTCCAATCTCGTCAGAGTCGGCCTGGGAGTAATGGCAACGAAGAGGTGATTCCACATTCTCCAGAGTTTTAGAAGCGGAACCTCTTCATCAGTGCAGTTTAGTGTCATAGCATGGACATTCTTTTTAAGGAGGTCTTATCCGTCTGCAGAGGATGTAATCAACATATTCTAAACCCCACCGACATGGCTGTATAGAGCCTTGTTCATCAGTCTTTAATTCTTTGACCAATCTATCAATTTGATTTCCTCTTTTGTCCAATTTTGGCTTCGGATGATCCGCCTTTTCTTTTAATCCGGATAAAAGATTTCGACTGTTTGGCACTTCCGTTGGCTAACCGCAATATTTTAATTTGGGTTAACTGTTCCGTTCATCGTTGGGCAGAACTGCTTCGTAAGAATAATAATGAATATACAGTGTATTGACTACCAAAAAATGGGCGCCTGTCTTGGTGTATTGACTAATAAGCTTGGCTAATAGACAATTATTGTTATTTCAAAAGTTTTGTTTTGGTGGTCAAGAAGACCTCAGATTGTTTTTAGTAGTTTCTGCTTTCAAATGGTCCCTGTCTAAATACTGAACAAGCTCATTGTTGCTTAACTTTCCTTTTCTTATTTATCAACTTTTTCTAAGACTGGCACACACGCCTCAGGTTGACGTACTATTAAACAAGGATTATCAAAATTATAAAAATTGCTTTTCTGATTCATGAAATGTGTTTTCTCTTAAAGGATATTCTTATAATTGAATTCTTATCAAGTCTTTTGAGTTGTAATTTGCCAAAGAAATGACTCATCACGGCTTTTATGCAGCGCGTGAATTCCATATGGTTATGTTTAATATTATTTGCTTAATTTATCATTAAATCGAGTTTTATCAAGCAAGAAATTTTGTTCCTTAAACAATATGGCGTAAGATAATGTAAATAATTTTCTTGAAGTGACGTGTGAATTTCTCCAATGTATTTTTTAATATTTTGGACAAGTACGCGTTCAACGTTCAGTTAAGAATTTTATGTTTGGGTATTTTTTATTGTTTTGTATCCGACGATTTTTGTTCTCGATACAATATATCAATGGTATTAAAGTGTTAGAACTAGTTGGGCTTGTTCATTAAATTTGCAAATAAAATTGAAGGATTATATTAACTGCTGTTGGTAGTGCAATTGCCAATAAGGATTTGGCGCGAAAATGGCTGAGAGCAACCAATTAAATCTTGTTCTTGAAAAAGGCTTTCATTGCAGCCACTTCATTAAAATGGCAGTGAATTATCGGTTTTGATTCTTTTGGTTTTTTTTATCTTTTCATGTTTCCTTAATTCCTGTACTTTTCGCATATATTCTTTCTCCGACTTAGTCGTAAAGATAAAAAAAACTTATTACTATTTTTTTTCAAAATTTTCTTTTTACTTTTTTTCTTATGAAGGTTTTTTCTTTAACAACCCTTTCTTTCTTTCTTTCTTTCTTTCTTTCTTTCTAGGAGTTTCTTTTGCTTCTCTTTGTTCTTTCTTTTTCTTTTGAATTTTCCGAGTGTTTGCTTCTTACAATGTTTTTGACAACTTTTTATACATTCATTAATTCTTTGCTTTTCTTTCTTTCTTTCTTTCTTTCTTTCTTTCTTTCTTTCTTATCCGCAAGTTGCATTCGCTTTCAGCAAATTCAGCAAATCAAACTTAGACGCCATACTTTTTGCATTTCTTGTTAATTTAATTCCGAGAAAACAAAAAAAAATCAAAAACAAAAAAAAAATCAAAAACAAAAAACAAAAACAAAAAAGAAACAACAGAAAAAAAATTCAAACATCATCGCAAATTCGGGCGGAGGCCGAAGACAGACAGAAATCAAAATGGTGAGGGCATCTCTTTACCTTTAATTAAAAGCTATTCCCTTGAGACCGGAAGAAGAGAGCGAACAAATGTGTACTTAGGTGCCGTAATTTGGTAGAGTCTAAGCAACGCGTATGTGTATAAAATGTCTCCAAATATTTATCTACATATGTTGGAACATGAGTCAAGACACAATATCTATCTATCTATCTATCTATCTATCTATCTTTGTCTGTCCATATCTATCTATCTATGTTCAAATCATCTTTAGTTGTTTTTCATCTGTCTCTGTCATTTCATATCAATCTCATTCTGTAAACATCTAACTTTTAATAGTACGTGTCTTAATCAAAATTGTCCAAATTTGCTGAATCCCACGTTATTCGTGGCCGGAGATCAACTTGATGTATAAGACCAGTCTCCTTCCCACTTCTCGGCAGAGTTTTAAAAAGATGTTCCATGCGTGCAATCCGTATACTTTCAGTATTCTGCCAATGGAAACGGGCAATACTTGTCATTAATCACAGACAATACCTTCCATCAATAAAATTTGAGACCTAACAAACACGAACTGCAATTGCAAAATATAAATGTAGTATGACCGTAGTCGAGGGTAATTCAAAGGATCCCTTTTCAATAGCTACTACATCGAGGTGTAGAGGAGGGCACTACTCATTTCTCTGGATTGCTGTACTTTACCCTTGATCTCTACCTTATAATGCGGAGTATTAAGCAAGGAGGCAGTAAGACCTATTTTCAAGTCTTTGTTATGACTCGACCTGGGATTGAACCCCGGTTTCCTGGGCCATTGGCGAACGCTCTAACCATTGTGCCAATATCAATCTAAAGCAAATGAAACTAAAAGATGCTAGTTTGTATTGTTTATCCTTTCGAATTTTCTATTTAGTAGTTTGTTCGTGGAAAATTTCTGGAAAAATATGAATATAATTTCGTTTTTATTGACGATTTTAACGGGATTTTAAGAGTTTAATATAGCTGAACAAATTCTCCATGTAGTACGCTGCAATCGGGAATTTTTTCTTCTCCTTTCCTCCTTCGTCTTGCTTCCGCTCCTGCTATATTAAATCATTTATTGCATTATGCCAGAGGTACAAATTATTTCTGATTCATTTCTTCATCCATTTACTCCAAAATTTCACCTGATAATTATTGTCCTTGTTGAGACAGGCAATGTTTAGTAATGAGACTATTATAATAAGATATTAGGTTTTAATTTCTTTAGGGTTGTATCCTGCTCAGCAAGTCAGCATTTGAGCACTTTTTGATTTAATAAACCTTCTTAAACAATTTATTTCTTCTTATCTGTTCACTATACACACATACACACAAAGAGAGAGAGAGAGAGAGAGAGAGAAAGAGAGAGAGAGGGGGGAGGGAGGGAGGGAGGGAGGGAGGGGGAATAAACAAATTGTTTAAAAATATTTTCGTGAATTGAGAATGTGCTGAAATACTGTATCCTGACTTAATTATTAAACAGTATTTTGAAATGTAAGGTTGTTAATTATTGTGTTTGCTTGGTTTGTTTCATATGTTTCAGGCTGCATGCATTATCAGCTGTTAATAAGTGGTCACCACTTTAAACAATGATCAGGTTCATCGCTGCTTACTATTGATAATCAGACACCAACTGATATTTCTAGCGTGACTTTATCGTTAGTCTCTGTGAATTGGAGTTGGAAGAAAAATTGATGCCCTGTTTTATTGTTCCCATCTTGGTAGTTATATTTACAACGTTTCGGCCGTTACACACTCCAACAATTTTCACATGCCTACCGTATTCGGAAACCTTTTCGGAATTTTGAATTGAAACGTTTATTAAGTGACTTAACTTTTATAATTTTATTGTTTAAAAAATATTTAGAGAATATAATGTATAAATTTAGTGGATAATCATTTAGTTGACAAAGTGATCTGACACACCGGCTTCAAACTGTTTACAGTACCGGCTTTTATTTAGTGATCACCTATGGAAGTAAAATGTCTTCCCTTTGTGACATATTAAAACTCATTCACTGGTCTCCTGATTAAGATGCAACCGTTAGATAAAGCTCAAGAGTCTTATATTATGTTGCGGGTCTTCGAAAAGTTTATCGGAACGAAGAAACGAAAAAAGTTGAGACAACGAAAAGGATTATTTCTTGATCCCCTTTCGCAACAGAAACAGAGAAAGACGCTGTTATAGTTTGGCTCACATAGAGAAGGGAAAGTCTCATTTTAAACTTTTATTGAAACAAGGAAAGTTTCTTCATTTTCTAAGGAAAATATCAGAGCCGTTTATCAGTGTCTTCTGAAATACAAAACGCACAAACATACTTCTGCTCTGAAGCACACCAGATATCCAACTAAAACATAAAACGCTAAATTTCTCGACGTTTTTTACAACGAAGTAAAGGTTATCACATAATGTTGGATAGTAATCTTCTATTTTTCTTCTTAGCCTCTTCACTGCTCCATCTTTTTTAGACAGAGAAAAGAGTCCTATTTAAAATTCAATTTTACTATAAGAACAATATTTGCTAATTTGTTTCCTTGTTTTCTTCACTTTTAAAGAATATATCGTCTAAAGGTTTCCTCTAATGTTCTATACACTCTTGAAGCCTTACCCCGAAGCCTCACCCTTAACTTCTGCAGTGCTCGCTGTCATTGCTTCTTGTATTGTGTGTGTGAGTGCGTGTGTTGGCGCGTGTGTGTGTGTGTGTGTGTGATATAATATCTTGTGCCATATTAAGATCAAAATTCATCTGCTTCAGGTTACAGATTTATTTAAGCACCATAGTATATATACTTACTCAGCTAAAAAAATAAAAAGAAAAAGAAAAAGAATAAAATTAGTCCCAAAAAATCCTCCTTAGTAGTCGACCTTAGTCAAGGGTGAACCGAAGGCTCCCTTTTCAATAGCTACTACACCAGGGTGTAGGGAAGGGCGCTACTCCATTTCCAAGATTGCTCCACTTTACCCCTTGATCCGTACCTTATAATGCTGAGTGGTAAGCAAGGAGGCATCAAGTACCCTTTTTTGAGTCTAGTGTGACTTGACCTGGGATTGAACCCTGGTCTTCTGGATCATTAGTGAACATTCTACTCATTAGGCCAATATGACATTAACTTTGCTGAACTGGACTAAAAATTTTACATAATGTTCCCCCTGCTCAAATAATGATTTTATCCCTAATATACAATCAGGTTCTGTCTTACAATTGTTAAAGTTGGAGTCTTTTTTTCGTCAATATGTAGCCTTTTCGATGCCAAAGTAGCAACTCGAGAAGCAGTTTTGATCTGCCAAATGGACGTAGTAGAAAATATATCACGTGAAATATAAACCAATTCCGGCATTAAATCTGAAATAAGATGACCAAACACCTCAAACCAATGTTAGCAACAATTGTGTATCAGTGACGGTTGAATGAATACTATCGGAACCTAATTCTCAAATATAGAATTTTTATTATTATTTTAAAAGAATTGAACCCGTGTAGCAAAACTTATGCCATATTTGGAATTAAAGAGTTGCTATAAAAGCATTGGTAATATAATTAGTGTTAACTAGTATCGTTGGTTTGTGTGTTTTCTAAATGTGTATTACGTGTGTGATGTGTGTGGAGGTGTATTTAATGTGTGTAAAAGAAGATTCCAACACTTTTTTCTAATCTTGATGCTCAGTTTATTTCAGATTAGTTATTTAACGGCACAACAACTCCTTATGAGTAATCAAATGCAAAAATCTGATTCCTTTGTAAATGTTTGATTGTTATAACTTTATAATTTCAATGGTCATTGAAGTTTTCTTTTTTTTTTTTTAAATTCTACTTTATTTAAAATCAATAGTTTGCACTACTAATAATGTAAGGGACTATAAAGGCTCAAGTAACTAATAATAAATGTTAATAAACAATTTTATCTTTAAGTAATTATTATCTAATACAAATAATTTACATTCACTTAAATGGTTTTAACGATTCCTATTGAACATTAATAATTCTATTTAATAAAGATGATTTCTTTTCTTAGAGTTAGTTTGCTTTCATCTATTCTTATCTAATACAAATAATTTTTCAAACAGTTATGACCTATAGATGGGGATTTTAACAGGTACTACCACTCTAGTTCAGAGTGCACCTGGGAGTAATGGCAATGAACGGGATAATCCATACTCTCCAGAGTTTCAGAACTCGAATCTCACCATCAGATGCTGTTTAGTGTCAACTCGAAAACCCTCCTTTTGGGGAGGTCTTGGCCTTCCACAAAAGATGCATTTGACGTATTCTACCTTCTCCCCACCAATAATACAAACAAGTAACCAGTCGTTGGGGGGGGGTATTTTTCATAAGAAAAAACGTTATAAAGTTTTATACGCATTTGTAAAAGTCATGAATACTTCGCTTCTTTTCCAGCTGTGGATAAAATTAGAGAGAAGACTGGAATCTCAAGCCGTGGTAGGGAAATCAGTTTAGGAGAAGGGAAAATTCTGAATTTAAAACCTATGAAGAGTTGTTCGAGGAATCTGTGGCATGTTGGTGCACCATTCTTCTGTTATCAGATCATCCAAAAAGTTTGGAGCTGGTCATACACAAACTTTCATCACTCTAAATGAATCATCTGTTTAGGAAATCCAATTGTTCACATTTTTGATTGAACAACTGTTAGACCCTCATACACTAGGATCGAGTGGAGAGTTTATCACACACACACACACACACACACACACACACACACACACACACACACACACACACACACACACACACACACACACACAGATTGATAGATAGATAGATAGATAGATAGATTTATATATGTAAATATATTCTAAATTTACCGTTAAGTGCCATCAGTAAGATAAAGTGCTATATGCACATGAAAGCAGAGCAATATTACAATATTCCTAAATAATATAAAATAAAACAGAGTGACAACTTCTCTGAATTTCACGAGGCAAATCTTTTGGGGAGCCTGTATCAACTTGTAATTATATATATATATATATATATATATATATATATATATATATATATATATAATAAAGAATCTTTGTTTTGGTTTAACATGAAAATGTTGCTAGTATCACGCTAAAGAAAATCAGAAACACTTCGTTTAAGGAATTGTAGCCACCAGTCCAATGATCTGCAAGTTCCTAAAACCTGCTGGGATGTCAGAGATAACGCTATTACCATCGCATCGTTGTCTGCACCTCTATTTCTCTTGTCAGACAACCTCTATTCTATTTTCTTCAGGGTCATTCACATACATTAATGTTCACTGAAGTACTTAGCGGTTAAGGCTACTTGTAAACCTTATCATCAATAATCCGATTCACTCCAGTCGTTTTTAACGCTCAACAAAAACACTTTCCGTATTGTCCTTATACCAACTGATACTCTGGCCAAATTACTTTTGACCGACGCTCATAGTAAAATAAATATTTTCCTTATGACCCTTTTGGTACTTTTGGGGGTGGGGCCATTCTTCACGGTGTTCTGGCAACGATAAACTTGAGTTTGTTTGTTTTGTCTAAAAAGGAAATTGATACTCAGATTTACTTAGAATCGAAAAAGTGACGAGGAGAAACGCAAGAAGGAATTAAAAAAAGATCAATACACTAGTCTGTTTGTAATGTAATCAGCAAAAGACGGAGACGAAGTTGTGTTTATCGGAAAATAAAATAGTTTTCATTTACATTCAAAATAAACAGATATAAAACATTCCTAAAAGTCAAATAGATTCCGGTTAATCTGTTCGCTAGTTAATTCGTTTATTAGAGCCGAAACTTGAAGACCCAAGAAAAAAATCAAGTGAGAGAATCAGCTGAAAAATTTATACTCTCCTAGAATGTGACCATTGTGGTTCTTCCATCGGTGTTGAAGTGCTTGGATTCCATTGGTCGAAAAGTTATCAACAGCAAATAAGACATCGTCTTATGAACTTTTAAACTTATGAATTATTCAAAATTTTCTGCATTTATTTGGACTACCAAGCCGTTTAAAGGGGCCTACGAGAAGAAACCAGATGGACGTACTTGACATTTAGCTTGTATGTACAGTGTATATGCTGTGACTTTTAAAGTAGAGGTACAATTATAGGTGTCATTTAGTCAATGCGAATTTCTGACGCTGCAAAATACATAGTAACAAACTTGTGAGTCAAATTGATCTGTATAAAAATCATCCCTATTAGATAGGGGAATGCTTAAAAGCATATAACTGGGTACAAATATATATATATATATATATATATATATATATATATATATATATATATATATATATATATATATATATATATATATATATATATATATATATATATATATATATATATATATATATATATATATATATATATATATATATATATATATATATATATATATATATATATATATATATATATATATATATATATATATATATATATATATATATATATATATATATATATATATATATATATATATATATATATATATATATATATATATATCAGCCATTGGCTTAATAGTGAAAGGTTTTTCCAATGGTCTGAGAGATCGGTGTTCAATCTTAGGTCGTGTCATACCAAATAACCTAACTGAACCAAACGATCTTGAGCCCTGTCAGCTTGAAGTAGACAATACACCGACTGCATCTCTGCTGAGGGGTAAGACTCTCCACCCAACGAGCATATGACATTAGACAATCTGACGGTGAGGCTCAAATAATGCTAGAGTTTTGGGCAATGCAGAGTACCCCTTCATAGCCATTGCTCCCAGGTCCACTCTGGTCCGGAGTGGTAGCACCGAATAGGGTCCTATCTGTGGGTCAAATAGAACTGTTTGACATTTAAACTGTGGGTAAACAAATGACCTACGCCAAATCGAATTATTAGAAATATCAATGTTAGATCATTTAACTGTGTATAAAACAAATGACTTATGTTTGATTGAATAATTAGCAATAATTAGCAATAATTAGCAATACTTGAAACTCTTTACCAGAGTGCAAATGATTGGTATTCAGTTGAATGATTAGCGTTAAATAGCAATACTTGTAACCATTTTACTGTGTGCAAACAAATGATTAACGTTGAATAGTATCATTCATGTTAGAGAGCAATAAATGAAACCATTTAACTGTATAGAAACAATAGCAATAGTAGTATGCAAACAAATTAAATGACTGATGTTAAATTGTCAGTTACATCGCAATACATGAAAACATTTGACAATGGGCAAACAAATGAGCCTAGGCTCGTTTGAAAATGTCATCAACAAAATGTGTTTATAAACCAAACATATCTCATGTATATGTATAAAGAGGATTTGGCATTAAATAACCTACTAAGGTTGATATGCCATAAAGGCCGACCAACTAACCAACAAACCGTCTCCTCCTCCTCCTCGTCAATCTCTTAAGAAACGATAAAAAATTAAAGAAGGGAAAGACAACTCGTGTATATATGTCAGAAAGTCCGAGATCGTTTCGACATTGTACCGTAGATAGAACTCCTGTATCTAAAACCATAGAAAACCAATATTTTCTTAAACTGACAAATTCCCTAAGTAAAAATGGATCCAAATGGTAAGTAAAAAAAATTCATTGCGAAATTTGAATTTTCAGAATTTTTACATTTATTTTGCTGAGGTCACTCAGAATCAGAAATGTCAATAAAATGAGGATATGAAATTTTTCTTAAAGATTTCTTTAAGATTTCATGATATTAGCTGCCCTTTTTTCTAAAGACGCCTTAGTATGAGTAACATACACATATACTTTACATGTGAAGAAAAAAGAAAAAACAAAATAATCCAAAAGGGATGAATTTATTATTATTTTTAATAAATTTATCTATATTGGATAACATTGTTTTTCTGTTTCCTCCATATTGTCAGATTCATTTCCATTATTTAATTCCATATTATGCTAGGATATATATATATATATATATATATATATATATATATATATATATATATATATATATATATAAAGAGAGAAAGAAAGAGATTGAGGAGACGGTTGATTGTTCTTCTATCTTTTAATTAGGTGTCTTGAAGTCTTTTTAATTATTTAAATGATTACTTTTATGGCACTCTTGTCTCTGATTGGAATAGTTATTACTATGTAATTGTTCATTTTTCCGCCTTTTTGCTAGAAAGGCAGCGTCTATTTATTGAGGGCGTAGACGTCCATTTGGCAGATAGGAGAAAAGCTATTAACGTGTCAAGTAAGTCAGTGTCTCTAAGAATCTTTAATTCAATTAATATTATTTATACGCTCTGAATAAGTAGCTGTAAACTGTATGTGGTGATAAAATTCGTTTCTACGTGCATTCTCAGTTGTATGAAAAGTTCTCAGATAACATATCCAATTTACTGAAGCCAGTTCTGGGAAAGAGTGTTGTATATAAAGGTTTTCGGGCAAATAACACAAGATTAATTATTCCTAAGTTGTACGCTTGATTCTGCCGTGGAGCCTCAGACTTAGGACTTAGTTATGATATTTACCAACCCCTCCGCTCGGGCAGGATATGACACAAGGTCAATTTTTAAGCGGAGTTTAACAGGTTTGAATTCAGAGTTTTCCTTCTCTTAGACTAGTTGCCTCACCAAGGCTGAAGAACTTAGGACTTAGTTATACCTAATTCTGAGCCACCTTGTCGAAGTGTAACAGTTAGCATGCTTGTCTCGCATTCTTACTTGGTGACACATACCAGGTGAGAGACCTCGTGTCATAATGGCTAAAGTGTTGGATTGTGGCCTCGAAGTAAGCAAGTTTGAACTCCAGTCACGCTACTGCGTTCACTTTTGAACTAATGCCCTTGGTAAAGGCATGAACCCTCTTATACATCACCTGCTATTTGTTAAATAGTACCACTACTGTTCTTCAACAAGAATGGTTTTTGGCATTAAAGATTCTACAAAGGTTTATATGAAATTAAACAAAAACAAAAAAAAACCAGATATCATACCTATACTCTTATCTCAAATCTCAGTGATGCTTAATTTTTTGGAATATTGCGTGGTTAGGGGCTAGGCTAACAACCAATGGTGAGTTTGATTTGTACTGAATAGCCAGTGCTCTAAGCTTTAAACCAAACTTAGCCAACGTTAATAAATGACCACAAAAATCGAACGGCAATGATATCACGTAACTATATTAACCAAACCCTCCGCTCAGTTAGGATATGACACAAGGTCAATTTTTAAGCGGAGTTTAACAGGTTTGAATTCAGAGTTTTTCTTCTCCTGAAGAACCTAGACTATCCTACTATTTACCCATTGCTGGAGGGAGAATTATTGGATTCATGATATCACGTAACGTGTCCATAGTAGGTGGAAAGAAGTGAATTCTCATCAACTGTCTTTGGAAAAGATTGCCGAAAAATTGTTCCACGGTGGGATACTCCAATAAACCAGAATTAGATAGATAAATAGATGGATAGATATGAACAGGAGATAGATAGATAGATAGATAGATGTGAACAGAAGGAGATAGATAGATAGATATGAACAGAATGAGATAGATAGATAGATAGATGGATAGATGGATTGATCGATATGAATACTGAACTTAGTTTGATCAATTATAAGCGTATGAATTCCGAGATTTATCAGATGTAATCCAGTATGGTACAAGGTCACAAGTTTGAAGCGCCCAGTTGAGATAGGACCATCTATAATCAAAGGACAGTTTTTTGACACTTTTCAACAAGTGCAAAGCACTCAGTGTGGATCTTACGCATTATATTATTAACAATCTACGAATGGAACTCGCTAAATCAAAACTAACGACTGGGCAACTAAAAACAAAAATTGATTTATAAACAACGACTTTAATCCGACAAGTTTTAAACCAGACAGAAAATAAAATCAAAATGAAATGAATTTATTTCTCATTAAAAGTCCAAATAATTGATTGATTTTAATGGCATGTTAACCCTTCTTGGGTTATTTTATGTCTAGATATTAGTGTTCATTGTAGATTCATATTTACATTCTTGTTTCGTAAGAGTTTTTTTTTTGCCTACGGTTATATGATATCAAATATTCCTTTCAAATACAAGTAATTTGTGTAGTTGTGTAGTTTCAAGTATTCCTATCTAATACTAATAATTATAGAATTTCAAGTAATTATCTTTATTTTATAATAGTTATTTGTTTGCACAAAGTTATATGATTTCAAATAACTAATAATAATTCTTCGTCAACAATTATAGTTTCAAGTAACTATTCTTAATACAAACGATTTGTAGTTTTATGGTATCAAGTATTCCAATCAAATACAAATCATTTTCAAACATATCAATTTGATCTATATATGGTACCCTAACAGGTACTACCACCCCAGTTCAGAGTGGACATAGCAATGAATGAGTTCTCCACACTCCCCTTGATCTCCAGAACAGGAGCCACACCATCAGATGCTGTTTAATGTCATATGCAACATACTTCTTTTCTTTGTGGAAGGCAGGGAAAGTTCTCTCAGTAAAAGAAACATCGTACTTTGAACTTATCCCACAGAGTTATCAAAATTACAAGTTTTTTCTCCAAAATTCACTCGTTCATGCTTCATATTTTTTTAAAAACTTTCTTTCCCCCTTTTTTTTCACTCATCAAGAAAGTTTCTGTGGAGGTGCCCGTGGTGTAAGGGTTATCGTCGCAGGAATTGGACACGGCGACTCGAGTTCAAATCCTGGACGAGACTGATTGCACTTCACATAGCACTAATACCCTTGGGAAAGGTATGAATCCAATTATTCTCCCTCCAGCTATGGGTAAATAGTAGGACAGACTAGGTGAGGCAACTAGTCTAGGAGAAGGAAAACTCTGAATTCAAACCTGTCAAACTCCGCTTAAAAATTGACCTTGTGTCATATCCTGCCCGAGCGGAGGGGTTGGTAAATAGGATCAAGAAAGTTTCTGGATTACTTCTTTGGAAAGGCATGAATCTATCCACCCTCAGTTATGGGTAAATAGTTAGGCAGTCTGGACTCTTTAGTCTTGGTTGTGTGACTAGTCTAGGAGAAGGATAACTAAATCCAAATCAGCCGTACTCCGCTTCAAAATTCGAATTGTATTGCATCATGCTTGAGGGATGGTAAAAATTATTGAGATTGATGTTTTAAAGCTTTTTATATTAAAAATGGAAATGAAGTGAGCACAGCTGAGTAAAAGATTTGATGTCCAGATGTCTAGACTGCTGTCGAGATGAGTCAGTACCGAGATTTTAAAAAAACGTCTTTTTCAGAAACTTTTTCTCGTTTCCAAAACTAAAAAAAAAAAACATCAAAAAAGTAAAATTCGTGGAGGGCATTAAAAGGCATAAGATGGAAAAGTATTACATCATTTCAAAAGTTTCAGTGGTACTTCGACCAACTGGAAACTCCATAGAATGAATGAGTTGAATGCCTAAGGGACTAATTAGAAGAAATTAACGTCTCCTTCATTGTTTTTATCTGTCTTGGTATATATAGTACTTCATATATTTATTAGTATTACTGTTATTTACTATGTACTTACTGTTTTAGAAGTGAACAAGCATAATTTTAGGTTGGTTTTATGACATCTCAACCCTTTTGAGGTTATTCAATGCTAAAATCAGTCTTTTAAAAATAAATTTTGTAAGGATTAATAAAGATAATCATTTGTAAACAATTATCTGTCTCTTCTTCTAGCACCAACAGGTGAATAGTAGGGCATCCTAGGTTCTTTAACTTTGCTCAGACAACCAGTTTAGGAGAAGGAAAACCCTGGATTCAAGCCAATTGTGTTCTATTTAAAAATTGACCTTATATCTTGCTTGTGACATAGGGGATTGGTAAATACATACCACTCGAGTGAATTCGTTCCTCACTGTGTGCAATAGATTTATAGTCTTGCATCAAATTAGACTCCCGAACAATTTATTTGCATGGTTAGTTTGAACTTCCTTGGCTTTGTCAGCCGTGTCGGTGAGGCTATCTGTACCCCCTGTTGAAAGGTAAGACCACCCACCAAAAAGAGGTATCATGGGTAGGTTACACTTAACTAGATCTGATGGTGAGGCTCCAGTTCTTGAGATTTGAAGAATGTGGATAATACATCTTCGTTGCCATTACTTCCATGTCCACTCTGATCGGGAGTTGTAGGACCTGTTAGGATTCCATCTTGGGCTTAAAAAGATCTGTTTAAAAATTATTCGTTCTCGAAAGGCTGTGAACAAGAAAAATAATTGTAAATATAAGCGTACAATGAACGCAATTCCCTAACCTCTAGGTATAAAATAAGCCTAGACAAATTGACATGCCATTAAAAACAATCAATACGAATCGAAAACCGGAAGGTGTGCATTTGTCTCTTCTCACTTGTAAACTGGGTTCTTCATCCTTGATAGTGCAATATGCCTTCGAGGAAGAAAATTTTGAATTCAGCCCAGCTGTTCTCTGACCCAATCGGTTGGGGCTGGAGAATGTACCGACTGCATCTCTACAGAGGGGTAAGACTCCCCTTAACGAGTGTCCTGGATATAACACTAAACAATCTCATGGTGAGGCTCCAGTAATGCTGGAGCTTTGGGAAATGCAGAATACCCCTTCATAGCCATTTACCCAAGGTCCACTCTAGCCCGGAGTGGTAGCACCTGCTAGAATTCTATCTATGGGTCAAATAGAACTAAACTGTGTACTTATGGGAAACCAAATTGCTTGAAATAGAACTGTTTTTAACACTTAAGCCGTGTGCTTATGCTAAACTGAATTGTTTGAAATAGAATTGCTTATATATATAAAAATGGATTTGGCATTAAATAACCAACAATGGTTGATATGCCATAAAGCCAAACCTAACAAAACTAAACCAGCTGTATTCCATTCAAAAATTGGAATTGTATCGTATCCTGCTCATAGTGTAGGGACTAGGTAAATACATACTGCATTAGGGAGTGAGATCCTCACTGTGTGTCATAAATTTATTGACTTGTACCAAATCAGACGCTTGAACATTTTATTAGCATAGTAAGTTCGATTCTCAATGGCCTTGTGTCAGAATAATATGACTTTTATATATAAAGGTCTATGAATTAGGGACATTAACGTTCCTCCTTGTTAATTACGGAAGCATAAACATGATAAGATTGATATCAGTAGAGTATTACTCTGTGTAGATGTGTGTGGATGCATATATGTTTATTAATGCGTAATGTTTTCCGCATTGAACTTTCTTTTTTTTTAGGAGGCCGCAGGGAGTTGGAGGCTTTTAGTGTAGTTAATGTTCCTTAGCAAAAGGATGAAACGTTTCGCAGAATCATGTCTGCGAATGCTAAACATAACCAACAGCGAACAGGGAGAGGAACCAATCAATAATTCCTCACTTCTAGAGTGAAGAAATCGATAAATCGATAATCGTTCTTCCCGAACAGCGAAACTCTCTTGCTTGGTAGCAATCTCTTTTACACTTACTTAATTCTACAGTTACACACCAGCATCCCCCATATATATATATATATATATATATATATATATATATATATATATATATATATATATGTATATTCATCGACACACACACAGACATACATATATATATATATATATATATATATGGTTGTCGCTAAAAATATGTATATAGTACCACAATTTAATGATGGAAAAGAAACTTATTTTTTGCAACATTTGTTTTTCAACATAATCTCTTTCCTCGTCATTGCACTTAATTCAATATTCCGCCCTGCCAACGAGGATTTGGATACGCCGACTGTATCCCTTACAAAGTGGTAAGATTCTCACTAAAAGGGGGTTTCCTGGGTATCACTGCATCTAATGGTGAGGCTCTAGTTCTGTAAGTCTAAAGTGTGGAGTATCCTTTCATCGTCGTTACTCCCAGGTCCACTCTAACCTAGTTTAGTAGTACCTGTTAGGGTCCTATCTATTGGTCAAATAGATCAGTTAGGAGATAATCCGACAATAATAATTGATGCTAAATTACTTCAAGTTATTTGTATTAAGTATAGTTGATTGAAGCTATAATTGTTTATAAAGTCTTATTATTAGTTACTTAAAAGTATGCAAACAAATGTCTATAATCAAATAGAAATAATTACTTGAGGTCATATAATTATTAGTGTTGGAAAGGAATAATTGAAACCATTCGATATGTGCAAATGATTTGTATTAGATAAGAAAACTTGATTGGCTAAAAAAAAAACCTCTTTAGAAACAACAAAATAAAGTACATATGAACATTCAATGAACGCAATTCCCTAACTTGTTGGCATAAACTCACCCTTGATGGGTTGATATACCGTTAAAAGAAAAAGAAAGATTAATTCAATAATGATTATTAACATCTAGATCGAATATTATACAATGAAAATTTCATAAGAAATCGATCTAATAAATCCACTTCAGATCACGATCTAAAGGATCTACCCACTTATTCTCTTCCCATTATATCAGCCATATTTACTATGTAAAAAACTATGAAGTATTATTAACAGAGGCTCTTGTAGCGTAACGGATCTCCTCTAAAAAAATAGACTCGACGAGCTGAGTTCAATTCTTGATCGAGGTTGTTTGCGTTTCACTTTCACATTTATACCCTTGCGAAAAGTGTGGATATCTCTCTTCTCCAACTGCTGAAAGGGTCAATTTCGGATGTGTAGATTTTATAGAATGATCGGTCTTGGAGAGACCTCCCTATAAAAAAAAAGAAGAAAAACAGCGTGCAAAGTTAACAAGTCCACCGCGTGAAAAAGATTAACTGGATACGAAAGCACTGCACCATCACAGACAGAGTTTGACTGAAGCTCGATGTCACTCAAAAGCACTGGATGTTTAGATTACTGACAGAATAGAGCTACAATGATTGGGAATCCTGACAAGATGTAACCTTGTCAGTACTATTGTAGGGTTGCACCACTTCGACTTTCACGAAATACACAGAGAAAAAGCTAAATGGCAATAATACAAGGTTCTTGCATGCTGTTTGAACAAATCCTGGAAGCAGCAACTGTTCAGCTACTTCTTTCCCATTTCACTTTTGTTGAACCAACTACATTTTTTAGATCAACTGATAGCAGAAGAAGGGTGCACTAATGTGCCTCAGATTCTCTGAGATTTGAAGTTCAGAATCTTTCTTTCTCCTTGACTGGTTACCTTACCAAGTCAGAAGAGTTCAGTCTTTCTTACTATTCCCTAATGCATCTGCACAAAGTATAAAATGGTTCCCCAGTTGCGTATAACGCCTAAGTAACGAAGAGATCAATTCAAGTCGTAAACTGTTCGATTGCAAACACAGGTGATTTGTTTCTAGGGGTGAAGGTTTGTGTAGAACCAGTCTGACATATTTGAGCTGATAACAAATGAATTAGGCACCAATGTACCACAGATTCTCCCAGCAAGACTCTCCTCATATTTCAAATTCCTAGTTTTTCCTTCTCCTATATCAGTTGTCCCACCTTAGCCAAAGAGTCCAATCTGCCCTACAATTTACTCATTGTTGGTAGAAAGAAGAGATGGATTCATGCCTCTCCCATGGGCATTAGCACAATGGAAAGTACAAAGAGTCTCATCCAGGATCTGAATTCAACACGTCGGTTCGAGTTCCTTAGACGATAACCGTTACATACGCGTCCTTCCCTCCAATGGATACAGGAAGCACAATAACATCTTTTGATAGTGCAAGTTTTCAACAAGAAAATTCTATTTTTCAACATCATCACATTTTTGTGAACTATGAACCAGAACTTGCATGCCGTATTGAAAAGAATCTGCACAAGCAGAAACTAACTAGCAATGATTTCGTTTTTATCAGGAAATTGTCGTCCTTGTTGTCTATCTTTCATCGGCCCAATTCACGTGGATGAAAAAATAAATAAGCAGCCTCATGATTGTTCTATCCTTTGATGAAAGTGAGAAACGGGTCACTGGAGTCTAGGTGGGATTTGGGCCAGAGAGAGAGAGAGAGAGAGAGAGAGAGAGAGAGAGAGAGAGAGAGAGAGAGAGAGTGTGTGTGTGTGTGTATGTGTGTTTGTGTGTGTGTGTTGTTTTTTTTTCGTATTTCCCTAGAAAAAGATAACGAGATCTCGTGTGTTATATGAGCTATATTTCTATTCAACCTGAAACTGAATTGTTTTTTTCTGCTTCCGGTCTGGATGCAGGGCCTATGACAACTCGTTAATACAAAGACAGTTAAATGTGTAAAAGTATAATATATCTATACACATATAAAAGCGAAAGGAAAAATATCTACTTCGATTGAAAAAAATTTAAGACAATCTCCTTCCTTGTCAATGCACTTAATTCAGTTGGAAATATTATTCACATAGATGATAAAAATTGACCTGATAATTTTGCTGTCCAGACTCTACATGTATTGATTCCTCTGAGTTATATATATATATATATATATATATATATAATTGTCTTATCTATATTTCGTTAAAATATCCACATTCTTTTTTATCCTAAGGTTTTACCATTTAAAATGCGTTTGTAAGGTTTTAGCGTTCAATTTAGTGTTCAATAGCGAACCAATTAAATCTGATAATATCTCTTCCAGCAATTTGAATCACTAAACAAAGAATTGCCCGCACACGTTTTTACGAACACAAAAAGCGTAGAAAAAGGAAACTTATATTGATAAAATATATTTTATTTGATAATAAGCCGAAAACATTTTAACTCAAAGCATTTGACATAAAGTTTAAACTATCAAAGTGTATTTCTGGATGAATCTACGTAAACCAATACAAGCATCACTCTGTTTGTTCAGATTATCTATTTATCCCAATCTCTCTCTCTCTTTTTCTCTTTCTCTCTCTCTCTCTCTATATATATATATATATATATGTGTGTGTGTGTGTGTGTGTGTGTGTGTGTGTGAGTGTGGGTGTATGTCTATCTATGTGTGTGCGTGTGAAGTTATGTCTCAATTTAAATATATCTGTCTGAATTTTTATTTATCTCAATTTCTCAAGTTTTAGTTTCTTCGACGGTGTAAAGCACAAAAGGTATCAGACAGAATTTAGAGATGGAGCTGTTTCCAAATCTTTTTACTGGGGTTGTTCTGGTAGAATCTTGGAATATGACACTTTGCCACATTCACCATATTCTTCTCATCTCTCAACTACCAACTATCATTTTTTCAAGTATCTGGACACTTTACGCAAAAAAGAAACATTTAGTTCTTTAGGAGAAGTGGAAACTGTATTTAAAGATTTCTTAGCATCCAAACTTTTAGAGTTTTATCGTGCAAGCATAAATAATCTTGTTAATTGATGACATAAATCAATAGATGTTTAGGAATCAGATTTTGACTGATTAAAACACACTGTTTAATTCATTCAATCAGGAATCAAAGTTCCTTCTGAAATCAAATATTATTTTCCGAAAAACCGAAAAGCTTTAAATTCGAAGTAATATTTGCATTTCCCAAAAATGGTTCTTAGGTAGAAAACGAAGTAAGTGTTTTTATTTTCTCTTCTGGATGACTTATATCACTTTTTTCATGAGTTGTTAAGCCAAATCTGCTATTCGTGTTGACCTTCAAACAGATGCAAATGTCAGTCAGTAAAAGAAATTCGTTATTATTTCCACCAAATGAATGGCCAAGTGAAGAAACGTTTGAGGTAAAAAAAAAAAGACGTGTAAGAAATCTTGAAAAGGCACCCTCCTCCCTACCAAAAAAAAAAAGTGGGGGGCGGGGATGCAAGAAACAAAATCATCAAAACAAGGAATAATTACATCCAATGGGGAATTCAAAAATTCTCTTTTTTTTTGTCTTTTTATTGTTTTATTGTTTATTCAACTTGTTCATTTTCTCTGTTTTCCCTCCTGCAACTACAATTCAAGTTGCATTTAATTTTCTTTCTTTCTTTCTTTCTTTCTTCTGATCCATTTCTTTCTTTCTTCGCTTCCTTATTTCTTCTTGTCCATTGATCCATTTCTTTCTTTCTTTCTTTCTTTCTTCTGATCCATTCTTTCTTTCTTTCTTCTAATCCATTTGTTTCTTTCTTTCCTTCTTTATTTTTTTTTGTACGTTGATCAATTTCTTTCTTTCTTTCTTTCTTTCTTTCTTTCTTCTGATACATTCTTTCTTTTTTCCATCCTTATTCCTTCTTTTTACATTGATCAATTTCTTTCTTTTGATCCATTTCTTTCTTTCTTTCCTTCCTTATTTCTTCATGTCCATTGATCCATTTCTTTCTTTCTTTCTTTCTTTCTTTTTTCTAATCCATTTCTTTCTTTCTTTCTTTCTTTCTTTCTTTCTTTCTTTCTTTCTTTCTTTCTTTCTTTCTTTCTTCTGATCCATTTCTTTCTTTCTTCCCTTCCTTATTTCTTCTTGTACATTGATCCATTTCTTTCTTTCTTTCTTTCTTTCTTTCTTTTTTCTAATCCATTTCTTTCTTTCTTTCTTTCTTTCTTTCTTTCTTCTGATCCATTTCTTTCTTTCTTCCCTTCCTTATTTCTTCTTGTACATTGATCCATTTCTTTCTTTCTCTCTTTCTTTCTTTCTTTTTGTACATAGATCCATTTCTTTCTTTCTTTCTTTCTTTCTTTCTTTCTTTCTTAAATAACTTCGAAAGAAGTACCTTTTATCTTTCTTTCTTTCATTGTTTGTTTATTTGTTCGTTTCTTTCTTTGAGAGGTACTTGGGAACAAACCCAAAGCTGACTTCCTTACGCCATGTTCTATGTAAACAATATAGTAATCCGTTTTAAATCAGCAATTAAAACAAATAAAACACCTTTCAAATACAAACAATTATCCTAAGATTTATGAAAAGCGACTCTAAGTTCTTTATATCCCTTTCGGTAAGTACTGCTACTTTTATAACTTTTGTCATTTAAATGTATTTGATACAAGATTTCCATTTAAGGTAATCTCTGTCGTTGTTATCGTCTTGAACGAACTTAACTTCCGGTCTTTCGATCTGACGACTCTAGTTCTTCATTTGTCCAGCTTAGGAAGGGTCCCGTGTATCTCACTATTAATATGTTTCATACGTTCAACGCTTTCATGATTATTTTCATTATCCATTGTCGTGAGTTTGGGCACCTCCAGTGATAGAATAGTTAACAAGCTCGATAGACATGCCATTACAAGTGAATTCGAGCCTCATCGAGTGTCTCTTACTTTCGGCCTTGTTGTACAACTGAATGATTACTTTTAATATGAATGCTTTTGTCACTCAGTTGCATTCTTTCTTCTCATTTTTCACCAAATCAACATTTGTTTTATAACTTACGTTATTATGTTTCATGATCTGCTTAGCGAGCAATTTCTTCCTTGTTGATTTAATTCTCACTGGGCGCCCCAGACTTCTGACATAGTGGTAAATGAAATCGAAGACCCAAGTTCAAATCTTGGAAAAGGCTGTTTGTATTTCACTTCGCGCTAACACCATTGGGAAAGGCCCGAACCCATCTCTTTTCTATTCTCCCTATGATTAGAATTGTAAGACTGACTGGATTATTAGGCCTTAGTTGGCCAACTTGTCTAAGAGAAAAAATTCTGAATACAAACCAGCTTTACTCCGCTTAAAGATTGACCTTGTGTGATATACTGCTCGCGGCGGTGGGGTGGGATAAATATTTCTGATACTGCACCAAAACAAAGCTAAACTTAATTTAACGAAAAGGGTTTTCGGTTTAGTCGTACTTAAAGCACCGATTCTCTATTGATCACCGAAGTTAAGAAGCGATTGACCTGTTTAGTACTTTGATGGGTAACCAATTTGTAAAAGATCTAAACAAATTTTAGCAAATAATGTAATTTAAAGCGTGTGTTATTATGTTTTTGATAATTTCATTATAAGAGTTTGATTTTTTGTTTCATTTGAATTTGTCATTTGTGAAAGTCAGTGTTTGTTTGTTGAATGAATTCCCTTGCAAATCCTACTCCAATCACTTTCACCACTCAAAAAAGAAATTCTGATGCAGCTACAAGCAATTTGCCAACATCAAATATTTCTTTTGAATTGATGCCAAACAAAATCGCCATCAAATAAAAACCAACAAAACGACAAAATGTCACTATTAATGAAGAAATTATAAGGCATGTTGACGGGGGAGGTGACGCTGATTTCGAGAGTGTCTCCACAAAGCTTTCCTTGATATGCCATGTACGAAATATTAAAAAAAAACAAAAAAAAAAAAAACCCAACATATCCAACTTTCAAGGTTAGGCAGAGATATGATTCCAGAGAGAGAGAGAGAGAGAGAGAGAGAGAGAGAGAGAGAGAGAGAGAGAGAGAGAGAGAGAGTATAATAGCTTGGAATAGGAGTAAGAAGCGTACTTATCTCACAGTCTGTTGATAAATTGCTTATCTCTCAGCGTTCTTACTATGGCCTCCCCGAATCTATCTATCTATCTATCTATCTCAGTCTCAATCAGTTTTTATCTATCTATCTATCTATCTATCTATCTATCTATCAAGCTAGCTAGCTAGCTAGCTGGATGGATTTTTTCTGAAATTCTTACTGGTTAATGATCGATTTATATGATTAATGGAAAAGCAGAGACAAGGGACGGGGAGGGGATTATTTTGAAAATTCAACATTGTCTAAATACTTTTCCTCCATCAAACTACGCCTTTATTGTTATGTGTATGCATACACACACACACACACACATATATATATATATATATATATATATTGCATAATAAATTGATGAGATCTACTTTTGACATGTCGATTAACATTTAAATTGAGTCCTGAGCCGTTAAACTAATGGAAAGATACAGTAAAAGTTTAATCAGTGTTAGTGACGGTCGTTGAACTTCGGGTCAATCTGAGACTAAGACTCTTATTGGATGGTCTCAGTCAGGTGACCAAAGCAGTTCTTGAGTTAGAATAATTTAGTTAGTGAGAAAAACCCGAACTAGGTGGTCGAACACTTCATCTTACTCTCTAACTCACCATTTAGGCCAATCGAGTAATGAAGTAAAAATCGTCAAGAAATACATGAAAGGTAAAATGTGCATATGAAATTGTGATGGTGTTGTTAATGAATAAGTTCATGGATGGTAACGCGAAGGAAACATCAGAGTGACCGAGACGACACAACCAGAGGACAAGAGAAGAAATGAAGGGCGAAAAATAACAGGAGTGAGGAAATGGGAGCTGATCGATCATAGAACAAAGCCCACATTTATATAAGTAAACGAATGTAAAGTAAGACGCATATAACGTTGAACGGTAGAGTGAAGGACAGAATACAATGTATATATATTTGTGTAGGGAAGAAGAAGAAGAAGCTGCAAGAAGAAGAAGAAGAAGAAGAAGAAGAAGAAGAAGAAGAAGAAGAAGCTGCAAGAAGAAGAAGAAGAAGAACAAGAAGAACAAGAAGAGCAATTGTTGGCTATAAAATCTGTGTGTTCACATGCTCGTGAGCTGAACAGTTAAGAAGTACTTATAAGTGACCATTCACTTATCTCTAACTATGACTTTAGGTTTTTATATGTCTGAATATTTTCCAAGGAGAAAAAAATTGTTAATGACTTCAAATTTTTACTGGGTGCCTCTCATATTTGTGCACATGTGCCAAGCTAAACTAATCTAAACTAAATTAACCTCCATAATGGACTAAATGACATCATTAATCTCGACTGCGAATTATGTCTTGAATAAAATATTGAACTGCATTTGGTCGTGAAGCACCAGGAGATTCGGAAAGAGAGCTATTATTTCCAGGAACTCGCACTCTGTCCCGGAGCAGTAGTACGTGTTAAGGTCCCATCTAAAAGTCAAATAGATCTCTTTGAGACGACGTTTAAATCATTTTGAACAACTGATTGATTAATTGATTGATTTTAACAGCATGTCAAATCGTCTACAGTTATTTTATGTCAAGTGGTTAGGGAATCACGCTCACTTTTCATTCATATTTACTTTTATGTTTATTTGTTTCTTAAGAGTATTTTTCACACAGTTATATGATATCATGTATTCCAATCAAATACAAATCATATGCACACCCTTGTATGGTTTCAAGTATTCCAATCTAATACAAATAATCATATAGTTTAAGCTCATTGTTTCTATCTAATAATCATCATCGGTTAGTAAAAGTAAAGTTAGCGACCATAGTCGAGGGTGACCCGAAGGCTCCCTTTTCGATAGCTACTACACCAAGGTGTAGGGGAGGGCGCTACTCCATTCCCAGGATTGCTCCACTTTACTCTTGAACCGTACCTTATAATGCTGAGTGTTAAGCAAGGTGGTATCAAGTTCCATTTTTAAAGTCTTTGGTATGACTCGACCTGGGATTGAACCCAGGTCTCCCGGGCCATTGGCGAACACTCTAACCGCTGGGAGTTCTATAGTCTCAAGTAATTAATAATAATCCCTTGTAAACAATTATAGTTTAAAGTATTTCTTTCTTTTTGATAATAGTTATTTATTTGCATATAATTAAATGGTTTCTAGAAGATAATGATAATCCTTCGTAAACAATTATTACTTCAAATAATTATTCTTAACACAAATAATTTATAGTTATATAGTATCAAGTATTCTTATGCAATCCTAATAATTTTTAAACAGATCTGTTTGACCTAGAGATAGGATACTAACAGGTACTACAACTGAAGATCAGAGTGGACCTGGGAGTAATGACAATGAACGTGTATCTCTCCAGAATTCCATATAATGCAACTTTATACCCAGGACACCCTTTTTTGTTGGGGAATGGGTCTCATCCCCTCAGTGAGGGATACAGTCAGTGTATCCTTAGCCCCCACTCAGAGGGCAAGATTTTGTACTGAACTTACCCTTAAAACAATTAAATATGAAGCGTTTAGTTCTTTAAAATGATTTTTAAGATATTATTTTTGCACCATATATAACTGGAGACCGTAATTGTGAAACTGATTTCGGCATGAAATAACCCATCAAGAGTTGAAATGCTGTAAAACGAACAAACCAACCAACCAACCAGAAAAAGATAAGGAACTACAGAAAAAATATTAAAGATCTTCAAATCGACCCAGCCTCTCTTACGATGCGATGGTTGTCAGTTGAAAATTTATTTATTTATTTCTCTTTTGGTTATTGCTATGGTCATTTTTCACTATTTGGGAAAGTAAGAGTGTATACTCGGATGTTCGATAATGGCCACCCACTTGGTTCAGAATGCAACCGGGTGCTCATCAAAAATGGCCGAGACACTTCAAATGTCTGCTAGGAAAAGAGATCAATACCATTCACACTTGGAAACAGAATTGATTTCTGATATTTTCAGTGTTTCATCCACATTTGGTTTTGTCTCTGCCAGCGAAACTGGCCCAATGGTTATGACCTGGGGCAAGTGTGTTTAATTCTCCTAAATTTCTTTCTTCTTCTCACTCAGTATATAGGCATACAAACAATGCACACACACACACACACACACACGCACATACACACACACATACACATATCAGTCTTTATAACCGAAAACCCATCGGTACATTTTCATGCCTGTATACATTATTGATCCTAAAGAAGTGACCATGTGCCCAACTAAGCTTTGCATATACCCTATCGTCCATAAATAAGTACACCAATGATTTTTTTAACGAAGTTAATTTTCTTTTAAAAGCAAAGATAACAAAATCAATTGTTGATTTTCTTCTAAACCAAAAATAGTATTTCTTGTTGAATATTATTCAATCAAAACAGATATTATTAGGTATTATCTATAACTAACCTCAGCATCATTAAAACTTGCAACGAAAATAACTTGTAACTCCTCTGTAATCAAAAATAAAAATTGCATGAATGTATATCCAAGAAGTATCCTTATTTTAGTACTCCAACCCTCCAAACCTCGATGCATTTTCATACCTTTATACACATCACCCATAAAGAAGTGACTATGTGCCAGACTAAGCTTTGTACATACCATTTCACCCATAATTAATTACAACTTAACAATTTTAAAAAAAGTTGATTTTTTTTTCAAAACCGAAGATACCAGGATTTTATTATTTCTCGTAGAAAATTATGCAGTTAAAACGGATATCATTAGGCATTATTTATTACAGAAATATACAGCATTGAAACCTTGCAACCAATAATAAACATATAACGCCCTTCTAACACGGCCACAGCTCGAAAGAATTCCCTTTTTATTTTATCTGAGAGATCAGATAACCTGTCTATACCAGTTCATGCCTTTTCTATGCGTATATTGACATATTGCTATATGATTACTTATTAATTACTAAACTCTATAGCTATAGCGATTCTGGCAAATACACCCAACCAAGCTGAAACACTACTGCATAGTTTGGAACGAGCTGCCGAAGACATTGGGCTCCATGTCAATGCACACAAAACGGAATACATGTGCTTTAATCAAACAGGCGACATTTCCACACTAGACGGAAGCTCTCTGAAACTGGTAGACAAGCAGTGTCTCATTAACCGAAAAAGACATCGACACGCGGCTAACGAAGGCATGGACAGCTATTGATAAGCTATCGATCATATGGAAGTCAGACCTGACCGATAAAATGAAATGCAGTTTCTCCCAAGCAGCGGTCGTATCGATACTGCTGTATGGATGCACTGCTTACATGCTAACAAAGCGGCTGGAGAAAAAGCTAGACGGCAACTACACAAGAATGCTGCGAGCAATATTGAACAAGTCCTGGAGGCAACACCTCACAAAGCACCAACTGTACGGCCACCTAACCCCCATCACGAAAACTATCCAAGTTAGACGAACTAGACATGCAGGACACTGCTGGAGAAGCAGGGACGAGCTCATGTGATGTACTCCTATGGACCCCCACATATGGCCGAGCAAAAGCAGGACGGCCAGCTCGAACATACATACAGCAGCTCTGTGAAGACCTGCCAGAAGCGATGAACGATAGGGAGAAGTGGCGAGAGAGGGTCAGGGATATTTGTGCTGGCTGCATGACATGATGATAATGATGACGGCTCTGAAACTATGTAACCAAAAAATTATCATCATTTTCTTATATAAGGTGCTCAGCAGTATGTACATCTTCCAATAGATTTTAAACTATCATTTTTAAATATCAGGCTGGCCGTGTAGATATACAAAATGCACGATGAATATCAAAACAATTAAATGAATATCTGAATTACCAAATATATGTACTTACCAACACTTCTGTTCGAACAGAAGTTGGCACAAGGTTAATTTTCATGCAAAGTTTAACAGTTTTGCATACAGATTTTTCCTTCTCCTCGACTGATAACCATACCAAGGTTAAAGACCCCAATCTGCCAGACTATTTAACCCATAGTTGAATGGTGAGTGTGAATTGATGTCTATCGACTGGGAATCACAGCAAACTGAAAAGCAAACAGTCTCATCTAGGGATTGAACTCGGCTCATCAGGTCTATTTCCTATGCCAATGACTGTGAAATCATCAGTACCACCACCACCAATAATTCTGAAGACTGTATTGACCTAGCGTGTGGTGATAAAAAGCAATCAAAATAAAATGATGTATTTTGGGGGGTGCAAAAAGCAACAAAAATAAGATTGAGTAAAATCTAGTAAAGAAATAATAGTAATATGAAGAATGTATCTAGCCAGAGTGTTGGGACACAAAGCAACAATAAAATAGAACATCATTCTCATTTGAGACCAAATTTAAAATACGAATGAATGGAGAACAAATTTTCTAAAGATAACTTGGCCTCCTCCTTGGTGTTTGTGATGATGTTACGTTGACTTTTTTTGACAGATCTAATCTTTAACTTTCCTCAGAAGTATTACCAGTAGAAAAAGAAGGAAAAACTCTTATTTATAAATAAATACGTCCTTATGTTTTCTTACCTACAAACTAATATACACTCGAGAGTTGCTGAAGTATGTATCACACAAACTTTTCTCAAAGTTGGGAATAATAAATCAATATGTTGGACTCTTTGACTTTTCTTTAGACCGTTTCCCAGTATTTCAAAATACCTAAGAGTGAGCAGCTTCTATCCCGATTCCCTGGTTTAAAGAACTTTCAGGTTTCACCCTTTTATAAAATTCTTATTCTCTTCTATGTCACTCACAGATTAACCTTTAACCTTAGATTCAATTATAGACAAATCAATGACAAATGGTTTGGAGATTTTTTCTGTAACTATTTCTACTCGTCCCAAAACCTCTACTCCCTCTTATCGTTCGTCTCAATTTCTCTCTCAGTTGCAATTTCTGTTCTTTCTGTTTTTTCTATTTCCCTGTGATCCTTTATTTCCCAAAGATAGCGTATAAGATGATGCACAGGTTGCCATGTGGATGTACACACATTCGTATGTGTGCGGGTGAGTAGCCGTTGCTCTTTTTCAAGAAATTTGTACCCCTTAACAGGTTGAAGATCACGTATATACCGACACACCGTCATCTTCTCCTCTATCTCTAACCACAAAATAAGACTCTGCAAACTCGTCAGAAGAAAAACCTGTTAACTAAAATTAGTTGATTGTCCCGCCAGAGACAACTAAGCTCACCTACCCTGCAGGAGAGAATGTATTAATAAGAATGAAAATTATCATATCTCCATCTAAATCGAGAGATTCTTTGTAAATAAAAAAACAGGTTGCAAAAGACAAATTAGTCGACATTGTCTAGTTGTTTACCTTTAGGGGATACTTAAATTCTCAAGGCTAAGCTAGCACAAACAAGTCTTCATCCTAGCAAGTATGCTTCTATTTCTGTTGAGTGATATACATTTCTTCCAATCAACTGAATTGTTTTTTATACGAACAAATTAAATTTGCATCTTATGAATGCATATCAGATGCACACTTGTTTTTTAAAAAAGGTGCATTATTTCTTTGCATCTAGTTTTTATGTCTGTGTTATAAAATATACCTCTTGGATCTGTAAAAATTACAATTTACTGGTTTTAGTAGATGCCGACCCTAACTGGGTTACTTTAGGTTGAAATCTTTTTTTCATATGTAACTTCAAGTAACTATTTCAATTTTTATATGGGTGACCACTTAGTCCCTGCAAATACAGAAAGCAATTAGAGTTTTCATCATCAGCATCATGTCGTGCCATCAGCTCTGATATCCCTGATCCTTTCTCGCCAACCTTCTCTATCATCCATTGGTTCCGGCAGGTCTTGAGGGCTACATACCGTATCGGCACAGAGCTGCTATATGTAGGTTCTAGCTGGTCATCTTGACTTTGCTCTTCCATGTGAAAGGGTCCACAGAAGTGTCCCGCATGTCTGGTTTGTCTAACTTGGATAGTTTTCGTGATGGGTGGTATATGGCCGTACAGCTGCTGCTTTTTGAAATGCTGTCTCCAGGACTTGTTCAATATTGCTCGCAGCATTCTTGTGAAGTTGCCGTCAAGCTTTTTCTCCATATGTTTAGTTAGCGTCCATGTAGTACATCCATACAGCAGTATCGATACGACCACTGCTTGGAAGAAATTGCGTTTCATTTTATCGGTCAAGTCTAACTTCCATATGACCGATAGACTATCGATATCTGTCCATGCCTTTGCTAGTCAAGTGTTGATGTCTGTCTCGGTTGATGAGACACCGCTTCCTTGGTAGTTGAACTTATCTACTAGTTTCAGAAAGCAACCGTTTAGTGTAGAGATGTCGCCTGTTTGCTTAAAGCACATATATTTCGTCTTGTGTGCATTGACATGGAGGACTATGCCTGCAGCTGATCGTTCCAGACTATGTAGCAGGGTTTCGGCTTGGGCAGGTGCATTTGCCAGAAGCGCTATCTTATCGGCGTAATCCGCATCCGTAAGTAAAGATTTACTAATAAGAACTCAATATATTTGTTGATTTCTTGTGGATTCACTGGTTCATTCTTTCTCGATCCACTCTGACTCGGAGCAGTAGTAACTGTTAGGGTTCTATCTATAAGTCGGATAGGTTTACTTTCTTTGTCTTATGGCATACCAAACTTTATGAGTTATTTAATGCTAAAGCCGTCCTTGTAGAAGAATAACATTTAACTTATAACTGGAGACGATCAAGTCCAAAAGTAACTGGAGTTAGCACTTCCCCACTTCGAAGTTGCAGTCAGCACTTTTGCCATTACACCATGGAGACCCTCACCCGGACAAATAGATCTGTTTGGAATAATGTTTTGATTTCAAACTACATAAATACAAAGGCATTTAAAACATTTAACAATTAAGTATTAAATGTTTATCTGTTTGAAATGATTAGGAAGTTAATTAGTTTTTTTGAAACCATATAACTGTGTGTAAATTATTTGAATTAAGATAAGTCACATGAAGTTATTGTTGTTCACAGATGATGATTATTTTTAAATAGGGATAATTTCTAGCAAAAAAAAGAAGAATTTTGACTTGAAATAACCCAACAAGGGTTGATATGTTGTAAACCAACCAAATTTGTTGTAAAACCTAAAAGATTTTTTTAAATTTTGACGGATGAAAAGTTTTAACAAATTGTGAGATATGAGAGAATGGGAGCAAAAGAAATAAAGACTTTAATTAAAATGCAGGAAATCACTTTTTTCATTATAATAAATATTCATACATGATTGATAAAATAAATTATTGTTCAGTTGAGAGAAAAAAAAAAAGATCCCAAAACGCTCAAATGAATAAAGAAACCAATAAAGCTGTCATGCTATCTTACGTTTATGGCGTGCAGACGAATCCATTAGCATATTATGAAAAAAAAAGACTATTTCCACCATAAAAGTATTTAGCTCTAAAGAAGTCTCCTTTTAGTCGAGGTTTTGTCCCATAGCCACTGTACTAGGATAACCTGTAGCCGAAAAATGTACGAGATTGACAGAGAGATCGGGAAGGTATGAAAATAAAAGAATAAAAAAGCAGACAATATGAAAGAATCGAAATATAGAGAAAAAGAAAGAAGCTGTGAAACGACAGGCGATAAAAAAAAAGATGGAAGGGACAGAGAAAAGAAAGCAAATAAAAATGGCGACTGAGGATGGCAATAAAAAAAAAAGAAGAAACGTGAAGATTGATAGACAGAAAAGAAATAAATGCAGCAGAACATAAAAACAAAAGAAAACAAAGTAAAAAAAAAAGCGGGGTGGGAGTGAATAGAATAAATTTTCATAAAGTAAATTAAAACAGCCAGTTTGGTGGGTACAACATCAAAAGTCTTTCTGTTGTTGGTAGGAGTTCGAACTCAGACAGAAAAGACTCCCAATATTAGGGAAAGCTTACAAATATTTTCTTAAGTGCATTCATCTATTTAATACCTTGTGCAGTTAGTAACATTACACCGCTTATAAAACTTTGCAAAAATTGAGACGTTTGGAAAATAGGTCATTATTGCATATTTCAGATGTACAATTATAGACGTTTCGGCCGATATATTCTCTAACCTATCTGAGGTATATCCTGAATACTTTTTTTCGTTTCTTTCTAATTTTTCCTATTTTCTACTAGAGTCTACAAGTCCTGCAGAATCATGTCTTTTGTGACTACAGGTATACATTTAACTCATCTTCGTCCTCATGTTCACGACTCCTAAAGTATTCTGAGTATGACAGTAAACTGCATCTGATAGTGAGGCACCAGTTCTGGGGGGGGGGATCTGTGAAGTGTGGAGCCACTTCTCCCTTGGCATTCCTTCCACGTTCATCCAGACTCGGAGAGGTAGTATCCGGTAGGATCCTAATGAAATCACATAAAGTCCTAGAGTATCAGGCTGAATCATGATTATTTGCCTTTCGGTGAGAGATATCAGAAAAAGATTGGTGTAAAAATCATTTTAAAATAGTGTCAGTAAGAGCGATAAGCACAGGAATTTCAAAACATCGAAATAATCATGCAAGAAAAACAAGAAATGAAACAAGACGCAGGAGAATAAGAAGTGTAGACTATATGGAGAGAGACAGACAGAAAGGACACGGTTTACTATACAAGCAAACGCAACAAACTATCACAGAAAGGTGACAAATGCAGGCATAACTGAGTGGAGAAGGTGATCTACTTGTAATTAGGCCAATGAGTAAAATTTGATCATTCTGAAAAATAATATATGCACAAATCAGAAATTGGCTCAGAAAATTTAAAAAGTTAAGGAAAGTGAAAAACAAAAGATAAATACCTAGACCTTGCTTGAGAGCTGAAAAAGTTATGGACTGTTCGTAAGTTGAGTACTCGAAACAACCACCATGAACCTGGGAAAGAGAATGGGAAAACTAGAAATTCAAGGAAGAATAGAGACGTTTTCGACAACAACTGAAATCAGCTAGAATACCGAGGAAAGTCCCAGAAAGCTAAGGAAACTTACTGTCTCTTGAAATTTAGAGGAAACCACCAGTTATAACTGGTGGGAAAACTCGCAAGGAATAATAATGATAATAATAATAATCAACATCTCACACCAGAAAACTTGGACCTGGGTAAGAAAATGAAACCTTAAGAAAGAAACGGAATCTCTCCTCATAGCTGCACAGGACAACGCCATAAGAACCAATCATATCAAAGCGAGAATAGATAAGACGCAACAAAATAGCAAATGTAGGCTATGCAGTAACAGAAACGAAACGATCAATCACATAATAAGCGAATGCAGCAACTTAGCACAGAAGGAGTATAAGACGAGACCCGACTGGGTGGGAAAGGTGATCCACTGGGAAATGTGCAAGAAATGTAAATTTGACCATACGAACAAATGGTATATGCACAACCGAGCACCTGTCCTAGAAAATGACACACATAAACTCCTATGGGACTTTAACATAACAACGGATCACCTAATCCCGGCCAAAAGACCAGACCTAATAATAATCAACAAAAGAAAGAGAATTTGCAAAATTGTCGACTTTGCTGTCTAGGCTGACCACAGAATTAAACTGAAGCAATATGAAAAGAACGGTAAGTACCTGGACCTTGCTAGGGAATTGAAAAAACTATGGAACATGAAGGTGAAAATTATACCAATTGTAATTGATGCGTTTGGAACAGTAACTAAAGGATTACTAAAGGAACTGGAGGACTTGAAAGTTGGCGGAGGAGTGGAGACCATCCAAACTACTACATTATTGAGAACGGCCAGAATACTGTGAAGAGTCCTGGAGACTTGAAGAGACTTGCTGTCACTCAAACTCCAGTGAAAGACCATCAGCAAACGCTGATGTGAAAAACTCTGATGAGTATATAATAATAATAATAATAATAATAATAATAATAATAATAATAATAATAATAATAATAATAATAAATGTATCTATTGAAAGAAATAGAAAAGACTTGATAAAGGCATTATTGGTATTGGTTATTGAGGTTGCGAAAAAAAGATTGCTGAATTATTTATGAATTATTCATTTTATATAGTTCGTTTCGAAATGACCTCAAGAACAATTTTCCAATCTACAACACATCGACCCAACAATGACGCGAAATGCCTTCATAAAAAGGATTAACAATATCATCACCAGAAAAGCACACACACACACACACACACACATATATATAATTTGCAAAAAAGTGTAGAAATAAGAAAAATAAGACAGTGAGTACATGAAGCTAAGATTACAAATAGAATGAAATAGAAAAGCCTAGATGAAATAAAATAAAATAAAATATACAAAAAAAAAACCCGATTCAATAAGACATACAAAAAACCCCGATTAAATGAAAAATCATTCAACGTTGGAACTGTCCTATTAAAACACATTTAACATTTAATAAATATATCAACGTATTGAAGCAATTTGCCAAGTCATGAACACTTTAAAAATGAATTTGAATTTATAACGTGAAAAACGCAGTTCAAATATTTATAAAAATTAACTGAGATTTAAAAGGTTATTCAATAAATGAGGCGAATTTTTAAAAGAGGTAAAATATTTTTCAGAATTTTTTCCATAAATATAGACTCGACATTGTTTGGAATGTTTCCATCGAAAAAATTATTTTAATCCCCCAAAAATATTTGTTTTGATGTTATTAAAATTGGTAGCGAGTCGATTGCTGTTAAGTGCAAACCATGTGAAATTTACAAAAGAATGTGTGATATGAACGGAAAAGCACTAACTCTCTGGTAAAGAAAAAGTTCCAGGCGCAATGGTCAGTAAAGAATGTTACTGACAGTCTTTTTGAACATAAAAGGATCTATCACTATTGATTTCCTTGAAAAGGGTGCAACTGTAAACAACGCTTCCAATTGCCAATTCCTTAGGCAATATTTCAGCTTAATTATTGAATGACCTTCGTGATTTGTTTTATCGTTTGATATTGATCATTTTTACTTTAACTTTCTGATAGTATTGTATCCTTATTAATCATCACTCTCCCATAATTATGAATAAAAGTTGTTATACCTCATTTTTTATGGAAACTTCAGGTGCATTTTATCAGAAATTATTAAATAACCAATTTGAAAGAATATGCAGTTAAATCCACAACAAAATTTTATCTTAATCGCAAACAATGAAATCAATAAAGATCCAATCGAGCATTTAACAAAGGAAAAAATTATTGTCTCTCTTTTCAATCAAAGGAATAATCTTTATTCTTTGTGGGAGGGGGTGAGGCGTAATGGACTGCAGCTACGAAGGAAACAAGTTCGAAATCCCGTCAAGCTATAACGTTCCCTTTTGACTAATGCCCTTGGAAAAGGGGTGAACCTCCTTATCCTCAGCCATAGGTTAGATTGTACCTCTTCTGTTCTTCTACAAGGATCGCTTTGGCACTGAATAACCCACAAAGGTTGATATGCCTTTAAAACAAAGAAACCAAAACAGACCTTTATTCATAATTTTTTTTCTACACTTAGATACTTGAAACTTTATAAATGTGTGCAAATAACATTCAAAAGACCGAATTTGACATTAAATTAAGAAGGGCTGAAATGCCATAAAACCATCAAAACTTCATGAAATATTGACTTTTCATTAATCCCTCGAAACGCTCACAGTTTGACTGGAGGCGAATAGGCAATCAGATAACAAAAGGAAGTAAATAGCATATTCACTTCCTGGTAGGAAATTCTATTGGTCTACATAAATTCAAGTGGTTGAAGGCTTAAAGCGACAACAGCAAGACAAGTCCCAAACCCAAATTCCTGAAATACCAATGTATAAAGAGGTTTCACTTAGATCAGACTTACTAATTTTGAAATCTTTCTCACCGTAGAAATATTTAATCCATTTGACCGAAACAATTATCAAAAAATAAATTTCCCAATCCTATTTCTACCACAGGTGGCGTGTATATGTATACATACATTATAATCAAATTTGAATACACACTTAATTTCAAACTCTCATCAACTTTTGCTATGCAGTAATTCAAATTCAACCCTTTACTTAATACAGCGGGTGGGGATAGATTGTTCTGATTCCATCAACCAAGAACTAATATTAAGCCATATGCAATTATTCTTTGCCTGTAGTCGAGATCGAACATGAAACCTCTCTGGTGAATTCTCTTAGAGATACACTTTCAACTAAAACGCCTTATCCACTGCGCCATATGTACTACTGTATGAGATACGCTTCAATACGATTATGCAACATTCCTTTTACCTAAGCTCATATCGCATATTTTTTATCTAGCTTTTTTGATAATTTGTTCCCATATCGTATTCATCTCTACACTTGGTCTACCCAACAGGTCACTGTAGCCCAACATTAGCACTGGTTCTTTAAGACATCTTATTCCCTAATGTTCTTCCTTATCTATTATCTTAACTTTATCTCATAAAGGGTAAATAGTTTCCCATTTTCTTACCATATATAGTCAGCCATACCTGAATTTTCGAATTCACTTCAACATACTACTTTTCTATGTCTTCTTGCCTTTGCTTGGTTAACGGAATTAGAATAATCGGTGATTAAATAAAGGCAGGGGGCTGAGTATGACGCTAAACAGCATCTATTGGTAAGGTTTCAATTCCCGAGCCCTTGAAAGTGTTAAGTAACACTTTTATTGACATTACTCCCAGATCCACCCTGACCCGGGGTGGTAGTACTCGTTATGGTCCTATCTAGGGATCAAATAGATCTGTTTGCAAATTATTTCCAGCCACATGGTTACATGATAGCAATTTTTTGTATTCATATCGTTAGACGATATCAAATATTCGGAGTGAAAAAAAAACAAAAAACAAAAAATGAAACAATAACGCAAAAAAAGTAAATACAAAAGTTCAATGTATGCAATTCCCTTACCTCTTGGCATGAAATAAGCTTGGACGTGTTGACATGCTGTTAATTAAATAAATAAATAAATAAAATTCTTACTAATTTTAGTATCCCACATTACTTGAATAATAACAAAAAAATTAGATAAAAATAAGAAATTAATTTTTCCGCAATAAATTATTTCCTATACTGAAATCTCCATTATAAAGTGTCAATTTCAATTACTTGGTTAGTTGGTTGGTTAGTTTGGTTTTTATGGCATATCAACCCTTGTATGTGATTTAATGCCAAATCCTGTTTATACATGTATACATTGAATATATTTGTTTTGTGAATGCACATTTTGTATATAAGATTTTTAAACGAGCCAGAGTACCTTTGTTTGCACACAGTTAAATAGTTTTAAGAATTTCTAACTGAAACTAATAATTCTATTTGATATTAATCATTTTTGCACATTGTTAACAGTTAAATGGTTTTGGGTATTGCTGTTTAACAATAGCAATTTAATTTAACATCTGTCATTTGTTTGCACACAGTTAAATGGTTATACATATATGATTTGCAAATGAATAATTTGTTGGTAGTCTTATTTTTAAATGAGTTAGAGCTAATCAGTTTGCACACAATTAAATATAGTTATGATTTGCACGCAATAAAATGCTTTCAAGTATTCTATTTAGTATTCATTACTTGTTTGCAAACAGTGAAGTGGTTTCTTGTATTGCTTACACTAATAGTTTTATTTGCGCACAGTTAAATGGTTTCAAGTATTCCTGTTATATTTAGTATTGATACTTTGTTCACAGTTAAATGGCTTTAAGCTTTGGGGTATTAAACACTAATAGTTTTATTTGCATGCGGTTAAATGTTTTCAACAATCGCTAAGTAACACTAACAACTCCGTTAGTAACACTAACAACATCACTCATTTGATTGCTAAAACAATTCTATTTGGCCTGTAGATGAGGTCCTATCAGGTGCAACCACTCCGGTTCAGAGTGAACCTGGGAGTAATGGCAATGAAGGGGGTACTTCCTTTCCTCCCGAGCTCCATAACTGGAGCCTCACCATCCGATGGCTAAGTTTCATATGCAGAACGACTCTTTGTTAGGGTGTCTGACTCATCTGCGGAAAAGCAGTCGACCTACTCTCCATCCCCGACCGAATTGGGGGCTGACATTTCATTTAGTGCTGTGTCTCTCTATTCTGCAATATAAGAAAATATGTCCTCTTTGCAGAATTTAAAAAGAAATTCCATCCATTCAACTATTTTTCTTATGTAATGTAGCAATTTAATTTAGCACAGTTGGTAGGTTCTACTTCGTATTTTTTTCCTTGGACCAATTATTTACTAATTTTGCTATCATACACTTACCGAAATGTTAATACTCATATTCAGGATAATGGAATTTTTTGTTGCTTTTTCTTTCTTTCTTTCCTCCCTACTTCTACTCTCGGGCTATGTTGTCATTATATATCTATACATATATATATAAACATTTTTCCGTGAACTATTTTTTTGTGATTTAGCCGAGCTTTAAGTTTGATAAGCACCCGGTGTTTCATACATCTAACCTTGTGCCAGACTAAACTAGGCTTCGTACATACAGCTGCCTTGATATTTAATAACTTTTGTAAATACCTGAGTCCAGAGGTCTCAGCATTAGGTAACGGTTATCGCGTAAGTCTAGAAGGTCATTACTTTTGTGTATTAAGTTCGATTCTCCTTTGGAGCCACTTTACTGTTGTTTTGTATCAGACTAAGTTAAGTTTAGTTAAATACTTGAAGCTGGGAATCTGGAGGTAATGGTTAACAGGCTTGTTAAGCAGCACACTGCTTCCAGATAGTGCGTTCTATCACTTTTTTGAGCCTGGCTAAACTTAGTATAGTAGATATTATGCAGTTGTATAAATTTCTGAGATGAAGCTTGATGATTTTTTTTCAGTAAGAGTTTTTGGACTATTGTTTTCGTCTTTATTGTTTTTTTTCACAACGTTTCAGCCGCTATATCCTCCAGCCTTCCACAGGTATCCCCGGTTTATCTGAGCACAGAAATGATTCCATCTGGGAAATAATTTTTTTATCAACAGTCAAACTTTAAAAAATGATTTCCTGGGTTGAATCATTTCTATTCCCAGATGAACAGGGGACACCTGAGGAAGGCTGGATGATACAGCGGCCGAAACGTTGTGGGAAAAAAACCCAATAAAGACTAAGATATTATATGTATTCAAAAGTTTTCAGCGTTTTTGAAAATAAAAATTCGTTTTATAATACATAATGAAAGTTTAGTTTACAAAAAGGAGAGGATGGGGGAATGTTTGCTTATTCAGGATCTTCAGTTCTTCCCTGGTCCCATAAGTTGGTGTGGTCTTGGGAGTGCTACCCCAGTAGGGTGTCTTGGCCATGAATAGCCTGGCGAAGCTCATCCTACTCCAGGTTTTCAACTGGTTTGAATTCACAGTTTTCCATACCTAAGTTAAAGAACCTAACCTGCCCTATTTATTCAATGCTGGAAGCATAAAAGTTGAATTCACACCGTTCTCCAGGATATCAACGATATGTGAAATATAAACAGTCTCATTCAGGCTTGAACTGGAGTCGCCAAGTCGACAATTACCGTTATGCTATGAACACTTCCTTACATGATATATTTCTATTTTAAAAACAGGAAAAAAGATAGCTATTTTCACGGCACATTGGCTAATATGCTGCTGCATGAAACTTGAGACCTACTTTTAGCAGATTTTGATTCTCACTGAGTGTTCCTCGCTTGATGGTTTGTGTGTTCGAATAACAAAGCTTGGTAAGTAAAGCAAACTGTTCTTACCAAATATGGCCTCGGTTAGGTTGTCAGTTTCAGGGTGGCATATTTCTTCGTAGTGAAAGGGGAACGTGTATACCTTGTCTTTAGGAGGAGAAATCTGCTCAGTGGGTGGAGACCTTACAATGACGTTGAAAGAGACAACAGATACGCTCTGTGGAGAGATAGCAGCAGGTATTCTCAAATCGAGGGGTAAATATCAGCCCTGATTAAAATCTTTTTCTTGCATCTTACTTTTCCACTATTTCATTTCCTTTTCATCTCATTCGATAACTTTTTGTTTCCCAGATTTCGTTTCTATCGATATATTTGGCATGTTGAAAAGTTTCATTCGTTTTGAGAGAGAGAGAGAGAGAGAGAGAGAGAGAGAGAGAGAGAGAGAGCGCAAAAATATTATCGGATTAAGTGTTTTCAGAGGCTAAAATCAATATTTGTCCAAAGGCTTAGATTGTTATCAATCTGCCCCGATAGATATCATCTCCATCAACAGTGTTGTAATATTATGATAACGATATCCCTGATTGACAAAACAGAAACTTTTTGCTTACTACGAAAAGAAATTCATCTCTTCTTAACTAAATTGGAACCCATAATTTCAAATATGAAGTCAAAATTTAGCCAATATATCCCTTTTTTCAGCTATACACCTATAAACATTGTATACTGAATATTACTTCGCATGCCCTGTTATTATCAGATTAAAAAACAAATTTGATTAATCAAACTCAGTTAATACTTTATGACATCATATTCTCATCTCATATTTACAAAATATTCATCATTTCCCATCAATTAAAAAAAGAATTTCAATTTGAAAACAAGTAAGTAAGTTATAGAATATGTGTCGTCAATACATTCAACAATTTAAACATTGGTCAATTGCGTTGAAAAGTGTTTGAGACATTTATTCTTGTCCTTCTAGGAGTTGCTTGTCTCCCTCTATAAAAACCAGCATAACCCTCAAATCATATTTGTATTGAACCTCCCTCAGTATCTTGTTTTCATAATCGAAATATCTTGATGGAATCTTTCTCTATACTTTTTACTCTCTTGCCCAGATTATCGAGAAAAAATCGAGGTGGCATCGTTTTCAGCCCTAAGAGTTCCCCAAAATGTATATAAAATTAATACGAATAAAGCCCATGCTGCTAGTTTAAGTACATTCCACTTATTTCTGTATTTGCTGTCTGACATTAATTCTTTAATCTCGAGTCCAATGTAAATGTTTATTTTCGCTTTTGAATTCTATGCGACAAATTTTATTTTGAAGTATTAGAATCTTTACGGATTCTAAATCATTGCTTTTACGAAGGTCTTAATGATGCCGAATTCGATGTAAATGGGTGAAAAATAGATTGTTTTTGAGTTTACAACTGGCATATGATGGATTTTACAAAATCCTGACATGCTAGAACAAATCTTAGCACAGATTTGGAATAATTTCATTTGATTTAGCTCAATAGCAAAAACTTTATTGAACAGTGTAATTGATATTTCTTTTAGGATTTAACATTGTTGTTGTTGCTACTGCTGCTGCTGCTGCTGTTGACACTTTTTCTTGTTATTACTGATGTTGTTTTATTCGTTTTTTGTTGTTTTGTTTTTTTGTTTTGTTTTGTTTTTTTCAGTTTCCTTTTATTCATTTATTTATTTTTCAATTTTTCGAAACTGTCTTATCGTTTATCGTTTGAAATCCAGGAAATTGGAATCAGAGGAGTGAATGGGCTAAACAGTTACGTCCCTTGATTTCCAAACGCCTCGAATAATATCTTTCTTTCTTTCGATTCTTTAACGCATACCTTCATTCTATCAATACGCAATTTCCTTTCTTCGTCTTTTTTTTTATTTCTTTGATATTCTTTTTTCTTTTTCTTCTCTCTTTTTTTTTTCTCTGCTCCCTTTTTCTATCTTTCTCCTTCCTAGTCATATTCTTTGATATTTACAAATTTTAGCTTTGTTGAAAATTGTAAATTCGAAGTTGTGACGTTAGCCTCCGCCTTTACTGTTATTTAAGTGAGAACCACAAAGGTTCTCCCTGTTCTCTTTTTTTTTAGCACGAGGAGAAGGCTCTGCTTGACTCTCTCCTTTGCTTTGTGAGCTCTCGTTTATTCACCTTCGACTTTAGGGAGTTTTTTCTTAAGCAAAGTAACTAGAGCAAAATAGGTCTATTTAGTCGCTATAGGTTTAGCCTCTTTTCCTTACAGGGTTTTTTCATACTCGTTGAAACAATAAGAAAGTTTAATCTAAGGTGTGGAGAAAGTATTATTGAACTTTTTCTGACAAAGGAAGCTGCTGGCTGGTCAGAAAATATAATAAAAGTCTCTGTAGGTTCAACAGAAGAAAATTCGAGTTAAAATAAAAGATATTCATCTAAGAGGAGGAAGCAGTGGTCTACTCGAAGTTAACTTAAAGAAATAGTAAATTTCGTTTTGAACAAGTCTACACAGGAAACTAGAAGAACACGGCTGTAATTTCTACACAAGAATGAGAGGTCGAGAAGAAGAATAAGCCCTAAAAATTGGCTTCAAAATGAACTTTATCTTAAAATACCAAAGAAAAGTATTTTATCATTGACAAACGTTAAACTGAGAGCAGGTAGTTGATGGCATGGCTTTGAATAAGTTAGTCGTTATATTTCTTTATTCCCTTCTTCTTTTTTTGGTTATAATACTGTCGTTACTTTAATGTATGTTATTTTTGTTACCTTAAATTCAATATTTTCATCAAGCATAGGAAAAATATGCAAAGCCAGATTTTGTAAAGTTTATTTCTCTTTAAATAAATTAATTACGGGAACTGGTTGTTTTGTTTTTAAGAAATATAGACACACTTTCTTTCAGGAAGCAAATGTAAGCTTCTCTTTTTTGGGATGATGAATGGAGGCATAACGTCACCATCGTTTATGATCACTCTAAATTATAAGATGTAGATAGATGTTCGGTTTTCATCAATATCAGTCCATCTAGCGGGGTGGGAGAGCAAAAGATTTGTTGTTCTGTAGAGTTCACTATCTGATTCTGGCAGAAATGTTTTCTTATCTGAGAAAAAACAAAGCATGTTCGGTTGAAGATGCTTGAGTTTGTTCAAAAGCTTTAAAACGTCGTCTTCATGGCATATGATAATTTTTTTCCCTTTCTCATCTTGTATAAGAAACATCGCATGTCTTTATGCAGTATCAACCTGATAAGAAACTCAGACACTCTCATGTCCCTGGCTATGGACCTGATTGACTCGTAGGGATCGATGTCAATCATGATCTGGATCTCATTAAGAAATTCAGGAGTTCTTTTCCTATGAGAACGATCATAATGAGGTTTCTGTGCTGCTGTGCCTTTGAATCTTCTGTACTTTCCTAAGACTGAGAACCAAACGCTGAGAAACCTTCGTATTGGAGCTTTCAACGTGAATGTCATGTTGTACAGCATACCGTTTTCAAACTTATAAAAGAGGGAATAGCATCATGGTGGCCAATTGAATCAAGAGGAGAAAATCTGAATCAAAGTAGACAAGTCCTGGAACAAACATGGGTGAAATTAATTTACACTTCACATCCTGTACATGGTTTGATTTCTTTGTTTAATGGCATATCCACTTTCGTGAATAATTTAATTTTAAAGCCATACTTGTAGAAGGACAGTTGTGGTACTATTTAACCCATAACTGTGGAGATAAAGGGGTTCATGCCTTTTCCAAGAGTATAAACATAAAAGTGAACTTAATAGTGTGATTCGAGTTTGAACTCGCTATCTACGATGTCGCAATCCAGCATGTTAGCCACAACGTCACGGACTTCTCCTTTCAGCTTTGAAATCATGCCTGAACCCAGACTCATCATCTGATGAAGGTTTCGTTGGTGACATAGACTTTTTTTATATGCATGTGTATAAGATATTATTCTCATGTTGTAGATTTTTGATAAATTGCAAAGATTTTATTTCAGTAATTTAAAAAAAGTTAGGGTTCAAGGCAAGAAATGCCATGGATACAATCAAATTTAAATATGCTGATTTATTGTACTCGCCTTTACACACACACACACACACACACACACACACACACACACACACACACACACACACACATATATATATATATATATACACATATTTAAAATTTTTGGTCATTTTCTGAGACATCTGCTCTTAATGAGTTCATTTTCACGCAGATTGTTCAAGTCTCTCTCCCATGAAATGCCACAAACACGGCCTAGTCAGTGTCTCTTTACAATTTCTTTCATTCAATAGAAAGTTGACGAGAAACAATTTCAGAAAAATGATTAGCTGCATTTTTTCAAAATGGCGCAGCATGTCGGCTGCATTTCAATTGTTAATTAACTTCCGGTGACGCCAGGAGATACTTCACCGAACAAAGAATAAGAAAAAGAAAAAGAAAAAGAATGAGGGTGCTGTAAAAAGAAGTGAATCCAAAATGCAATTAGATTTCTTTTTTCTCTCCCATTCATTTTTATTTTTCTACCTCGCGTTCCCATAGTTACGTGAGAATATTCTTTTTATGAAATCGCCAGCGGATAGAGAACAGAATAAATTGTACGATGAATTACAGTTGATAGTTCAGGGGTAATTTTGTTTCATCAAATACACTTTTAACGCTGAAAATAAACACCGGGGAGTGGACAGATTGGCTAACAATAAAGAATATAATATTTTGTTGTAACCTTATGTCCCTTTGTTATAAAAAAAAGATGCAGGAAGGCAAGGACACAGACGGACAGACAGAAACACACACTCACACACGCACACGCGCGTGCACGCACACACACACACACACATATATATATATATATATATATATATAGAGAGAGAGAGAGAGAGAGAGAGAGAAATGCCTGGGGATCAAGATGGTTGAATGCAGTAACAATCTACAAATACTAATATATTTTAGCAAATACTCTAGAATTAGTAGTCATAATTCTGAATATCATTTTCATATATTTTTCGTATTAAATTGACTGTTGCGTAATCCGGCATTAGAGAAAACAGGGTAAATCATTTAGTTAATACCTTTAAATTAGTTAATATATGTTAGTGCATTACACACACACACACACACACACACACACACACACACACACACACACACACACACACATATATATATATATATATATATTTAATAGCATGGAAGCTTGTCTGCGACAACAAGTTTCATGCCATCTTATTACGACAATCATCCGGCAGAAAAAGAAAGATATTGGATAAATCGAAAAAATACAGTCAAAAGAACGTTAGGATTGTGTACAACTCTTTGTGTGTGTGTGTGTGTGTGTGTGTGTGTATGTGTGTGCGTGTGTGTGTGTGTGCGTGTAGATTATATGTGCGTATTATTATGTGTAGTCTGCCCCAAACCCTCAAAGTGAGATAGTGACTACCAATACTGTTATAATATATATATATATATATATATTACTGAAGCAAAAGTTGGTGAATAGTAGTTGTTAAAATCAAATTAAAATTTTGTTCACCTACTTTTAAGTAGTATTTTGTGTGTATATATATATATATATGCGAATATATAAATATATATAGAGAGAGGGAGAGAGCGAGAGAAAGACGCTTATTATATATAGATACATAATCATCATGATTCAAGTCATGCCGACAGCATCACTCTGTCTCTGTCTCTCTGTCTCTGTTTCTCTTTCTTGCCATCCGTCTCTATCATCCATGACTCTAGGCAAGTCTTTTAGACAGCATCCAGTGTTCACACAGAATTGACATAAGTAAAACTTTGCTGGTGAGCCAACACTGGCACGCCCAAATGCAGATATCCTTGCGAGACGGTCACTTTTGAGTTTGTCTTTGCTTCTCCAGCAGTACCATGCATGTCTTTTTCGTCTTACTTGGATGGTTTGTAAGATGGGTGGTAAGTTGCCCAACAGCTGCTGTTTTGTGAGGTGTTGCTTCCAAAATTTGTTCAAGACAGCGCGAAGCATTCTTTTGTAGTTTCCATCTAGCTCTTTCTACTTGCATTTCGTTAGCGTCCAGATGGTGCATCCATAAAGTAATACTGATACAGGCACAACTTAGAAGATATCCCGTTTTATTTTCAGCGAGATTATATTTCCATATGATCGATAGCCTACTAATAGCAGTTCATACCTTTGCAAGGTGTATGTTGTCATCACTTTCAGTAGATGAGATATTGCTACCGAGGTACGTGAACTGGTGAACTAATTTTCTTGTCTTCCAAACTTCAGGTTGTAGTTTGTCGAGGCCGACAGATTTTCTGGTGATAATTTTTTCGAAACATTTTTGAAATTTGTCCAAGTTTAATATCTCGTTGGCCATTAATAATATGGGATAGTTTTATCAGTGACTTCCTTAAGGTTTCCGAACAGATTCTTAAAATGTTCTTCCTACTCTTGCGGTCTTTCTTCTTGGCTAATAACTTTTAGTTTTGCTCTCGGGATGTTTTTCCTTTCACTTACTTTATTTGCGGTCTATCATGCTAATCCTGATGGTCTATTTTTTACCAAATTTCTTATTTTATTGATTTGGACTTGAACGCATTTTAATTGTTATTTTTAGTATGTGTTAGTTTCCTCTGGGCTTTCTAAAGTTTCTGCGCATTGACATTTGCTGGGTTTCTTTTATTAGGTAAGGATACTTTTTTATGATATCTCATTTTTCCCTGTTATTGAATCCTGGGGGAAATCTACATTTGGTCCTTGCTTTGATTGGAATGCTGCTGCTTCTCTATGGGTGGAGAGAGAATTTTCATATTTTTCATTCAGGATATATCTTTCATCTGTCTCCTGAAGAGTATCAAACTTGTTTTTTACAGCATTGCTTGCTTATTTCACTATTGTCAACTGATGTCCATTCATATCGTGAAGTTTAACTGTCTGTTTCTTATTTCTGCATAGAATTAAACGAATCTTTGCTGATACGTTTCTAAGAGAGACATCTGTTTGATATTCACTATTTTTGTTGGCGAGTTGTATAAGCAAAACTGATTATTTCAGTCTTTGCTTAGTTGAACTATTATATCTCCACTGATGATAAGAATATTTTCGTATAAGGGAAGATAGTTTGTTGTAACAGGTGGTGATACCTTTTTCATCTCTGGTATCGGTAGGACTGTAGTAAGAGATGATCGTTGTGCTGGAGTTGCTATTCAATGCAACAGACACAATTCTTGGTAGGGTTTCCTTTATGCAATTTAGTAATTCTATGGCACAAAGGCTGAGAAGTATTCCCACTCGTCCTATGACCGCATTGACGGAGTTTTTCCATGCAGATACCAAGACAAATGTTAATCTATTACAGAGATCATAGTAATCAAGTTTTAATTTGTTATGGTAATATCTACAGTATTGCATGCAATCAATGACTATGTTCTGCTCACCTCTAGAATGCACTAACCTTAGATAGTTAGTTTATTGCTTTTAAAGTCTCTACGTTAAATGTTTCTATGTTAACAAAACTTCGTCTCTTCAGATAACTAAGTGTGTAAAGTCATCTGATGAGACGAAGATTACAATGATATTATTCGCCAAATTAAATTTATAATGACAATTTAACCAGGTGGGAGTTTTCTTCTCATTGCATTATAGACATATATATATATATATATATATATATATACAAGCTTTATAAGAGTCAGGATTATCCTGTTGATCCGGTAAGTAAAACCTAGATAGATAGGTTCTAGTTGTTTAGGTATTTTAATTTCGTTCAACTGGGTGAACCGATCATTTTACGAATTAGCTTATGTAACGCTGCTGGCGTCTTTTTTTTTTCCTTACTTTTGGCAAGACATTTCGGTGCTGATTGATTATTTTCAAGTTGTGCGAATGTTTTTAGTCTTTTCTTTTTTCATTGATTTTTTTCAAGATATCAGTTTGTGTAATATTTTCTAATATAAAAACCGCATCATCTGTTTTTTAATGCCACCAAAGTTATAGAAATAGCTTTAAAAATAAGAAATTATATATATTTATATATATATGAAAATGTACAAATAGGAAAAATCTACAAACCTAAAAAAAACAAATATCTTTAAACGATTATATTTATTGTCATTTTCTCATAGTTGTACATTTTCATGCCGTAGCATTTACTTCCATTTTCCCATATATATATATATATATATATATATATATATATATATATATATATATATATATATATATATATATATATATATATACACGTGGTGCATTCAATAAGTTTTCAGACTTTTTTTTACAGGCATTTAAAATTGTCGTAGACTCTTGAAAATTCACTAGCTTATTGCTATACATCTTATGAGATGACGGACCAATTTTTATGATTTCAGGTTCAAAGGAACAGCTACAGCAGCAATTGGAATACAACCAACAATTGGAATACAACCTGATTGCCACATCTAGTGAATTGGAATACAACCTGATTGTCACATCTGGTGAATTTGAAAAATGCAATCTGGACATCAGGACACTTTAGAACAACGATATGCGATAAAATTCTTTTTAAACTTGGAAAAAATTCCACAGAAACGTATGGAACGCTTCAGACTGCTTTTGGAGCATCTTGCACGAATCGAGCATGAGTTTTTGAGTGGCATAAGAGATTCAAGGAAGGCACGGAGCCTGTGAGGGATGATGAGAGGTGTGGGAGGAGTAAAGAAGTCAGAACACCAGAGGGTTAGGGTTAGGGTTACTATGTTGAGGTTTTAAGAGAGTTCAGGAAGAGATTCCGTCGGAAGAGGCTAGCACTCTTCAAATCGGGTCGGTGGCATTTCCACCAGGACAATGCACCAGTCAACAACTACATCCTTGTCACAGACTATTTAACCAAGATGGGCATCAAGACAGTTCTACACCGTCCCTATAGTCCAAACCTTGCTCCCTGTGAGTTCTGTTTATTCCCTAAGTTCAGAGGCTGTCATTATGAGACAATTGAGGAGATGAAAGAGGCTGTGACGAAGGTCATTGACACGCTCACGCAAGAGGACTTCCATGAGACCTTCCAGAAGTTGTTAGAACGGTCCGACAAGTGCATTGCAGGCGGAGGAGGTTACTTCGAAGGGGATTAGAGTTTCATGTTTGTACTATGAATAAAAGTGGCCATACGAAAAAAGTCGGGAAACTTATTTAATGATCTCGTATATATATATATATATATATATATATATATATATATATATACACATTAATCATTTTCTGACTTTCTGTATAAATATTGTGTTGAAACACATGAAACTCAGAGTAACAGCCTTATAGAGTCCATGATTTTAAAATCTTTTAGGTTTTGTATATATATATATATATATATATATATATGATACAACAAAATAAATTGAATAATTTTATTGAAAAACAGTTCAGTGCTAGGTGTTTAAAATTGTCGAGATTAAATTGAGCTCAGTTAAAGAAAGTTGGATAGCCAAATAGTAATTTTCATTGCAGGAAATGAGTTGGTTTTGTCACTTGTTCATTTTTCGTCGCTTCTTCAAAGCATATGAAGTCTTTGAAAACTATTTCAATAACTTTCTTCACAAAAACTCTTCTCCTGGCGATAAGGTAGAGACTAATTGAAAACAATAAAAAAATAAGTCACACAAAAAAATATTCTTATTTATTTTATGATTTTTCTTCATCTTATCATATATATATATATATATATATATATATATATATATATATATATATATATATATATATAATATCTATGAAAAGAGGAAAAAAAGCGATCAGTCAAAATGGAATGATATTTCTTTGCAATAACTTTTTTAATTTTTAATTGTTTGACGCTAGTTTCGGTCTTCGAACGGTTATTGTTTTTTTTTTTTACGTTTTGAAAGATGTCTGTGACATTTGAACTTTTCTTGGATTATTTAATGTTAAAATCAGACCATTTTTTAAATTTTTGCCTCCACTAATGTGTTTTCAAGTTACTAAAGATAATAATAATTTGTGAACAATTATTGATAAAATGGAATGTCTTGGATTCATCTCTTTTCCTTCCATCTCAACATTCGTACAGATTGGAATCTTTCACATTAGTTCTGCAACAAGCAATAGAGGAGGGAACATTTGGAATTCAAACCAGCTTGTACTCTGCTTTAAGAATTGACTTTGGGTGGCTTCCTACCCGTGCCAGATCGTTTGGGTAAATAGATATAAACATTTATTCCAATAAACATATCGCCTTGTGAAGTAATTGTCGGTCAGCTTATCTCTCGGATAGTTTTATGAGTGAGTTCGATTCTCAATAAGGGCTTTACTGGTTGGATTTACATAGATTTCTATTTCTTGGTCATTCTCTCTTCTATTTTTTTCTTCTTCTATGTTTATCTACAAAACACATAATTTACACCTGTGCTTTTTGGAATCCCTGTTCCCATATGAGAAACTTCAAAGTTTTTCTAGTCTGGTCATCATGATATATGATCTGAGTTTTTTCACTAAACCCAATATACCTACCTCATGTTACTCTTCAAGCTAACATCTAATACACAATGACCTTTGATAATAAAGAAAGAAAGAAAGAAAGAAAGAAAGAAAGAAAGAAAGAAAGAAGAAAAATTAAAGAAGAAAAATTAAAGAAGAAAAAAAAGAAAGAGAAAAACAAAGAAAAAGAGAGAAAATAAAAATTATGCAAATGGAGTAAATAATGAAAAAGGTTTCAAAATCGAACGAGAAAGACAAAAAGAATGAAAGAGAAAGAGAGAAAGAGAAATAAAGATAAGAAAAGAAAAGAGAGATAGAAGAGAAATACAAGAAGATAAAGAGTAAGATAGGTGGGAATGGCATGGAAGGATAGAGAGGGTGAGACAGAAAGAGGGAGTAAAAACTGAGAAAAAAAAGACAAAAGAGAAAGGAGAGGAAAGAAGAAAGAAAAGTTGATAGTGAAAAAAGAAAGATGGAAAGGAAGAGAGAATGAGAATGAATAAAAATGACCTCTGATAGTTAGCAAGCTAGACGGATAAACCCTCACGAGTGAGTTCGAGTCTCACTGGGTGCCTTGTACCACATCTAAGCAAAAAGTAAATTACTAAATAAAAGAAATAAAAAAAAGAAATAAAAAAATTATCAATCCAGAAATACTTTTGTTCCATTTGAGTCCATTTTAGTACATAGTTACTTGGACTAAATTATTTTTATATTATCAAATATCTTTTTCTGGTGATTCTAAATGAGATGATAAAACAATTATCCCAATTTCAATTAATGATAGTTTGATTGAAAACTCTAGGATTTCCGTCCATTCTTACAAGGATACTAATCAATGATCAATATTCATTTTATTGATTGTAAGATTACAGTTTTTTAAGGTAACACTTTCACCATTAGTCCAAATTTGCCGGAGATTTTGACCTTATTTTTTTAAAGAATCAATTAGACATATCGGGGAATTCCGCTATTTCACATTTCAAGATATTTTTATTTCTTTTTATAGATAGATAGATAGATAGATAGATAGATAGATATGAACAGGCTAAGATAGATAGATCGATAGATGGATATGAACTGACTAAAACAGATAGATAGATAGATAGATTCACACTTTAATAGAATCAAATAGATAGATAAATAGATAGATATGAACAGAATGAGATAGATAGATAGATAGATAGATAGATAGATATGAACATGCTAAGATAGATAGATCGATAGATAGATGGATATGAACTGACTAAAACAGATAGATAGATAGATAGATCGATAGATAGATAGATAGATAGATAGATAGATAGATTCACACTTTAATAGAATCAGATAGATAGATAGATAGATAGATAGATGTGAATGGCTATACTACAAAATGGATTCATTTTCCATTGGTTCTTCTGTGGCATATTAACTCTTTCAAAAATTCTTTAAAATGTCTTAAAAACTTTTCTTCATGATTTTTTATGTCGAGACTAGTTAAGAAAAATTTTGAATTTTTAGAAGTCATTTCAAAGAAATATATATTTATATACAGGGAGAGAGAGAGAGAGAGAGAGAGAGAGAGAGAGAGAGAGAGAGAGAGAGAGAGATCTTGGTACGGTAACCGGTCAAAGGAAAAGGAATTTAAACTAGCACTATTCCCCAGCTTGAGTAAATAACAGGGCAGCCAGAGTTATCTAGTTCTGATAAAGCAACCAATCTAGGAGAAAGAAAATTTTGAATATGACTATACTGTATATGTGCATGTAGTCCGTTTAAATATGTATTTACTGAACATTAGTTTTCATACTTATAGTCAGTTTTTTGGCATGCTAAGGTAACCAGTCTGAGAGAAGGAAATCTGAATTCAAATCAGCTTTACTCTGCTTAAAACTTGACCTTTTTTCACACCCTCTTTGTGGTAGCGTCTTTGGGTGAACACACACACACACACACACACACACACACACACACACACACACACACACACACACACACACACACATAAAAGATAGTCCATAGTGCAGAAACACGTTGACTCTCCGATAAAGAAAAAGTTCCGGGCACAGATGTCAGTAAAGAAGCTCATACTGACAGTGTTCTCAGCAATGAAAGGAACTATCAGTATTGATTTCCTAAATATATCAGCTGTAAACAGTGCTTCCTATGACCCACTTCTTCTTAGGCAAAATTCATCTTATTTACCTTTTTTTATGAACCTTCATATATATATATATATATATATATACTCATGTATGCAAGTGTAAAGTAGAAAAAGTGGCACGTCATAACAATATTTTTACATTTGAAATGTTCCAACTTAGGGAATAAAGCAATTCACTGTGCAATTTGCAAGATCAATTCTGCCAGATTTTCGCTTCCGATAGAGTTCATTTTTTGATCATCTAAAGTATCTCTTAAACAGATCTATTTGACTCATATAAGACCGAAACAGATACTCCCACTCCAGTTCAGAGTAGATCTAGGGGCAATGGCAATTAACAAGTACTCCTTACTCTCAAGAACTCCAGATCCAGTTTAGTGTCATACTTTTGCGGGGTGAAGGTATATACAACTCTAGTTGATGGAATCGGTGTATTCGAGGCCCTACTGACTGGGCTGTATATAAGTATATCTTTTTATAATAATAATGACTATTTCTTACAGTTCGCAAGAAATTTCAGCTCGAAAAAAAAAAACCAAAACCCCCAAAAGATTGTAAAATAATGAATTGCAATTCAATTTTTGACAAGGTGCCCAGCGTAGATAGATACTTACACTAGTTTTTAGTAATTTAATACGTCCTATATTTAAAGGCATAAAAATATTCCCCTCTCCGCAAAAATATAGCAAAAAATATATCCCGAGGATTATCGGCGAAGTTGAAGTATAGAATCAGTTGATAGTTTCTCATAGGTTATAGATTACCAGTCTTCCTATTTAGCCAAACCCCAGCCCGGTTGGCTGGGGCAGTAGAATACGTCAACTGCATCTTTGCAGGGAGGTATGACACCCCCCTCCATAATAAGTGTGCTGAATATGACACTAAACTACATCTAATAGTGAGTCTCTAATCCTGGTACTCTTTTCTTGCCATTACTCCTAGGTCCACTCTGACCCTGAGTGGTAGGTCCTGTTAAGGTCCCATCTATTGACCAAATAGAAATATGTAATCATTTCCTCAACTTGAAACCATTAACTGTCAACAAACAAATGAGCTCTGCCTCGTTTATAAATAATGTTACCTACAAACTCTACGTTTACAAATCATATATATATTGAGAGAGATAGATAGACAGAGAGGCAGAGAGACAGACAGAGATAGACAGAGACAGAGACAGACAGAGACAGAGACAGAGAGAATTTGGCATTAGATAGCCCAGTAGGGTTGACATACCATAAAATACAACTAACTTAGTCTAACTCAATAATGTTGTAATATTGAATATAAATGAAAATTCTCATCATCATCATCATATCGCGCTGGTAGCACGGATATCCCTGACCCTCTCTCGCCACTCCTCCCTATCGTTCATCGCCCTAGGTAGGTCTTCAGGACAACATCCCCTATCCTCACATAGCTGCTGAATGTATGTTCGTGCTGGTCGTCCTGCTTTTGCACGGCCATGTGTGGGGGTCCATAAGAGTACATCACTTATGAGTTCGTCCCTGCTTCTCCAGCAGTGTCCTGCATGTCTGGCTCGTCTAACTTGAATAGTTTTCGTGATAGGGGGTAGGTGGCCGTACAGTTGGTGTCTTGTGGGGTGTTGCCGCCAGGACTTGTTTAAGATTGCACGTAGCATTCTTGTGTAATTGCCGTCTAGCTTTTGTTAGCGTCCATGTAGTGCAGCCATATAGCAGTATCGATGTGAACACTGCCTGGAAGAAACTGCGTTTTATTTTATCGGTTAGGTCTGATTTCCAAATAATCGATAACCTATTGCTAGCTGTCCATGCTTTCGCTAACCTCGTTTTGATGTCCTTTTCGGTTGATTCGACGCTGCTTCCTAGGTAAGTGAATTTGTCTACTAGTTTAAGAGGGGTTCCTTCTAGAGTGGAGATGTCCCCCATTTGGTTATAGCACATATATTCCGTTTTGTGTGCATTAACATAGAGGCCTATGTTTGCTGCTGCTCGTTCCAAACTATGCAGTAGTGTTTCGGCTTGGTCAGGTGTGTTTGCCAGTATCGCTATGTCATCGGCGTAGTCGGCGTCGGTAATTGTTTTTGCGGGGTACCTTCTGCTTCTTTTCTTCGTCAGTTCGAAGCCATTCTCTTTGATTTTGTCAATCGATATTCTAAGTACGTAGTCTAGACAAATGATAAAGAGGTACGGAGCCAGAGTGTCCCCTTGTAGTACTCTTGCTACAATGTCGAAGTATTCTGTGTCTCCATCTGGTGATCGTACTTTTACTTTAGTGTTTCTATAGAGAATCGTTATTGCCGCTACGGTTTCATTAGGTATGCCGTACGCTAGTAGGATTTGTTCCATCTTTCCTCTGTGAATGGAATCGAAAGCCTTGGTAATGTACCATTAAGGTGTGACACAATGCGTAGCATTCGTTTCTGTTTGTGTTGGCGCCACTCAGACGATCTCTTTCTCTGTTTTGGCGCGTTACTCACTCAAAGTGCCTGAGGGCGAGATCTCCCGCGAGACAGGAAGTGGAAGAGGGAAGGAAGGTACCAGAGAAGACAAGGAACCAGCTGACAAAGGAAGGTAGAAGAGAACAGTCGGCTTGAGATAGCTGTCCAGAGAAAGACACAGTCGGTAGAAAGAGGCAGTGAGAAGATGGAAGCAGGGCAGAGAAGAGAGTCAATCGAAGTCAGAAGACGACTGCTAAGACCTGTTGACCTACAGAGGCCGGGTTAACCAACGCGCGAAGACAGTCATGAGATGAGTCAGCATTGCTAAGCTACATTCAGTAAAAAACTTAAGAGTGAATGTTTTAGCGTATTAGTGGTAATACGTGTTGCTAAAAGAGTTGGATTTAAGAAAGAAAGAAAAAGGGAGATGAATGAAAGGGTTCGAGAATTAAGAGTACGGATAGTTGCATCTGGGGAGTAGGGGACGGGGCAGAACTCCAACTGACGCTCATACGTATGGCGCTCAGACAGGCATAAGTTCACTTTTCCCGGTGTACCATACGATACATTCACAAAATATCTCGTCAAATATAATGCCACGATGGTTGAAGTGGAAGCGAGGTAGAGAAAGTGAGTGAACAAACGGAAAAACCACTCTCCCATAACTATCGCGGCAGTCGCATCTGAAACCTGCTAACCTTATAATGAGAGGGAATATATATATATATACTTTCTTTAAAGGAAAAACCAAAGACCGGTTACTTTAGGATTATAAATTTATTTCCATCCTGTTTTGTGTTTATGATGTAAACCAAAAACACGAAGAAAAATAAATAACAGGACTTCTTCAGATCTTAAGGATAAAATAAATCAGAATAGACACGGTGGGGAGGAAGAGGGGTGCAGAGTTATCTCCTCGTTTTTTTTTAACTTCCGTTTTTTCTATTTGTTTATTTATTTTATTTAATTTTATTTTTCTAATTTTACTGTCGGTTGGAATTATCGTAATTTAACTTTTTTAATTTATTTTATTTATTTTCTTTTTTTTTATAAGTTCGATAATTAACTTTTTTAGTGTTTAGTTTAACTGGACCGAATAATACTATATATATATATATATATATATATATTGTGGACGCATTATCGTTGAATAATGATTATCAAACTAATCCAACTCTCTATTGAGATTGATTCTCAATGGGTGCCTAATGATGTTGAATGGTAGAAGATTAAACTAATTATATATATATATATATATATGGAGAAAATTGAAAAACAAAATAATCCAAAAGTGATGAATCCTATTTGTTCTATCAACACTTGTTTCACCATCTTAAAATCCTGATGAAGTTTCATTAAAACTGAGACGTTTTAACGTCGACTTTCCTTTGTAATAAATTCATCGTTTTTGGATTACTTCGTTTTTCAGTTTTCTCTATACTATGATTTTTAGATCCAAACAACCAGATTCAGTGTTTACGCCGAAAGCCGGAACAACCGGATCGGCTGATCATTCCATGATAATAAAAAAAAATAAAAATCGAAGTTCAGAGAACGAACAAATGCGGGGTTGAATAATGAAATATTAATGGTTTTAGTAAAAAAAAAAAAAGCAGTTAACAATCACGAAATAATTGTTGCTATTTCGATGTTACTTTCACCGTAAATACAATCAGAATGTCTCGGAATCTAGCCCCCGATCTTGTGGCGGTCAATCTAAGTCCACGGTCTGTCTTTCTTCCTTAGACTCACTAAGTATTCTCTATGCGATACATTAATTTTATCTTCAGTTTGTTGAAACAACAGAGATTTGAGAGGATCTGGTTATCTCCGAGTCTTGTGCAAGGCTCCTTTCTATAAGAGCGTCAAGTCAACTCCGCAGGGTCTCTCGCCGCTATGCCAACTGTCGGCAAATATCCGGTTTATATAATTGTTTATTCTGTTTCGATCAACGGCCCTCTCTTTAATTAAATCTTCAACCATCAATTCCATTCACTGATGCTTTCTGCAACTCCAACAGTGAATCTCTGTATTTGTTACTTGGAGTGGAGAGGTTGGTTGCCTCTATACCACTTCTGATGCGACTGCTAATATAGGGCTTCGTCCCCCTCTCTCACCACGTTTGCTTTCTATTCTCTCCTCCGCAAGGGACGGCCCTTTTCTCCTCACGTGGTTCATATGTCATCAAAATTTACATTCTTCCAAAATTAGTACAAATTTTTCCATTTCTCCAAGGTTGAATTTTTTCTCTGGTCAGCGGTTTGCACTTGGGCTGACCTCTCTGTAACGTTTTCTTTCCTGCTCATCATTTGTTTTGATTAGTGATTTCTCCGATTCTATCTTTTCTTTTTTTCCTTCTCTGATTAGAAAAATAAATTTCAACGTTGTTGTAATTTTTCTGTTAGCCAAAATTAAACAATATTTCTCTCTTCCTTCTCATGTTGACAATATATTGAATCACTCTTTAAAAAACAAAACCAATGTATTGATTTTATACTTTTAAAATCCGCACTGTTTTATTGCTCCTTACTTATTAGAAATAAAACAAAATCTCTGGCTCTTTAAAAAAACATTCCGCTTTTCCTATCTTCCATTATTTTGAATAATAAAAACATTCCTTCTCGATTTGTCTGCTTACTGTCCAAATCTTCAAAATCTCACCCCGAATAGCATTTCTAGCTGGCTAGCCTCTGCCGCCTCAATCTATTCAATCTGCTCTGTTACACCGAAGGTATTTTTCCCATGCGTCTAAGATTGCATCTTTGAGTTAAAAAAAATTGCTGAGTACTGTGGACCTCCTTCATAAATTTTTTGCAACAATCAACCCCCACAAATTTTCTATGGGATTGAGGTATGGAGAGCTCACTGGGGTGGGGTCAAGAAGTCTTATTTTTTGTTCAAGCAATTATTTCTTTTTTATTGATGCATTGTGGATAGCAGCATTATCTTTCTAAAAAATTCATTTTTCTCCACATAGATGATGCCCTTATTGTACAAGAGATAAATCGTTTGGCATCTTCACATAATCTGCTGCTCTGACAAATTGAAGTTTAAGTTTTCCTGAAGATGAAAAGCCCCTCCCACTGATCATGAGAGATCCTCCTCCACCATGCCTTGTTGAGTAATTCTCTTCTGGAAAATTTATTGCGTGCCAGTACTTAAGAAAGCTATCTGGACAACCTAAATTGAATTTCTTTTCGTCCGAGAAAACAACTTTTCGCTATTCTTTAGCACCCTTGGTTTGATATTGTCGAGCATATTCCAGTCATTTCTCTTTGTGCTTCATAATTAACCTTGAACGATTAATTCTTTTCTTATGTTTAATTTTTTCGTTGTTTAAATTCCTTCTAATTATTTTAGTACTGCAAGGAGCATTCACTAGAGATTTGATATTGACAAAGTTTTCTTTTTTACTTTGTGAACAATTCTTCTCTTGAATTGGGGTGATAATTTTTCTGACCTGCTCCTCAGTTTTCTTGTTCCATACTCATTTGAACTTTTCAAGTAATCGCAGATGACGGTTTTACTGCGTCTTAAGGCCTTTGAAATTTCTCTCGGAGATTTTCTGACTCTTTTCAGAGCTGTAATCTCGTCTTTCTCAAATTCAGATAATTCAGTTCCTTTTGCTATTTATGTTTTTGTATTTTAAGTATTACAGTTTTAATAGCCCTTATATGATGTAGATTATATACAATTTTCAATTAAATTAAATCTTTTTTCTTTAGTTTTAATTGGTGGTCTTCTATTTATGTCAAAAATAAATTTTAAAATTTAGCATAAATGCTAATCTACATGAATAAAAATGAATTGAAATTTCTTCTTATTTTAAATGTAAATGTCTCTAAACCTTATCTTTCATATATCTGATTTTCGTAATTTAAAAATTGTAAACAATATTTTTTCTTCATTTTTGAGGGTGGTCTTATATTTTTGTCAAGGGGGAGATAGATAGATAGATAGATAGATGGTACTGAGCCGGACAGATGAAGTGTAAACTTCTTGACATCACTGCTTTATTGTAAAATTTTATCAGCTGTACATACGTCTCTGTTTAAACTTTAAATTTTATATTCTAAAACAAAAAAAACAACAAAACAAGCCCCTTAAATGATAGATAGATAGATAGAGGGAGAGAGAGAGAGAGAGAGAGGGAGAGAGAGAGAGAGAGAGAGAGAGAGAGAGAGAGAGAGAAAACATTAGAGAGATGTGGCTTTTTCAGTCCTTAGCCTCATAAAAGAAAATAATCCGATACCTTTTACGCAGCCAATCTTTATTTTTCAATATAATCTTCTTGTCAAGGCACTTAAGTTAATGATTCTTCATCTATAGCGTTGATCGCGTATTATACAGTAAAAATATCTGAGAAGAATTCTATAATGACCGTGTCAAGCTATGGACGTATTCACCCACCTTTAAACGGTGAAAGAGAGAGAGAGAGAGAGAGAGAGAGAGAGAGTAACACCCAATTATTTATGAATATTTCGAAGCGCTGTACTTCCGGAAATAAATCTTCTTATTTATTCGGGTACCATGGCAACGAAATTTACTGCTAACCATCAACCAGACGCCTGTTAATGGTTATTCCGTCTTTTTTCTCTCACACCCACGTCGTTTTACGGATAGTTTAACCCACCAAATATTAAAAAAAAGTCAACTTCTGTCTGTGGAAAGTCAAGGAGGCGAATTTGGGGGCAAAATCTTGAATAAACATTTGTCGTAATAAACCTTTTTCTAAAAATGAAAAACACAAAATAAAAATGAATAAATAAATAAATTTTTAATTGATTTTGTTTTTTCTGCTTTTTTTTAAGCAATTTTATTCTAAGTGATAAATCAGTTTGTACCCTCTGTTTTATCAATAATTACTTACTGATGATGATAAAGGATCAAGGGTTATCCCCCTTGTCCTGGAGTTGTTACGATCCCTAGGGAATTCATTAGGGGGACATTTGAATAAAGTTGTTAAGATATCAACACGCGTTTGTGGGTTGTACGACGTCTTCCCATTTTCAGACATTACCGGCAGCCCACTAAGAACAACCGACGCTCGTGTACGATGCCTGGTGTCAGAAGTAGGATTTTAAAAACATAATATCAATATCTTAAAAGAGACCAACTAGCAAACATGGTGTCAAAGATTCCAACGGTTCAGAATAGCTGCAAAGCTGAGAGAAGAATCAGCAGAAACCCAAGTACACTGATTTATTGTATGGGAACAGAAGCCGTGCAAATTTATAAGTCGATGTCCTTTATGAAGAAGGAAGACGAAAAAGAATTTCGACGTCATATTAAGCAAATTTGACGTATATTTCATACCGACAAAAATGTCATTCACGAGGATGCTAAATTTTACCTTAGAACGCGAAGGGACGTAGAACCGATAGAAAAGTTCGTCAGAGGATTGTATGAACTGGCAGAAAACTGTGATTTCCCTCAGAAAAACGACCAGATAAGAGACCATTTTGTCATTGGACTGAAAAGCAAGGAATTATCGGAAAAACTCCAACTTAGAGAAGACCTTAGTTTGGAAAAGGCTGTCGAAATAGTTCGTAGCAACGAACAAGTCAAAATGCAAATGGGGGAAATGCAAGACAACTCAATGGATGCGATAACAAGGGAAAAGAAAGAAACCACAAAACACTCTGGATGGGAAAAGTATCCACAAAAGGCAGCGAATACGTCGCGATGTAAAAAGTGAAACAAATATCACAAATTTAATAAATGTCCAGCAAAAGGAAAAATTTGCAGAAACTGTGATAAAATGAATCACTTCGCAATATGATGTAGGTTGCTAACAAAGAATACAGAATTAAGGAAACAGCCTACGGAGAGATATTTCCTTGGGTCTATATGCAAGAATGAACTTCCAGAGAAAAAAAAAAATAGATTCTTGACATGTAAAATTAATGGTAGGTGAGATACCAATTATTTTCAAAATTGATACAGGTGTTGATATAAATGTTATCAGTACTAAAACCTTTCGAAAACTAAGGAAAAGACCAATGCTAAAACCAGCACATGACATCTATAAAAGTCCCGGAGACACATTAACCTGTGAAGGGAAATTTTGGGTGAATACGACGCATAAAAATAAGACATTACATAATAATACAGACAATTCATTATCTTGAGATACAGCATACAAAATGGGACTGGTTACTGTGGTAGCAAACGTAAATAGATGTATTAAAGGCGAACCTGTGAAAATTACGCTACGCGAAAATGTGGTACCATACTGCACACCAACTGCCCGGCGTATACCCTTCCCAATTTTACCCAAGGTAAAAAAAGGAGCTTCAACGCTTAGAAGAAGACGACATTATACAAAAAGTTACAAAGCCAACGGATTGGTGTTCACCCATTGTTCCAATAAGAAAAAAATGAAGATGTCAGGATATGCGTAAATTTGAAAAAAAAAAAATCGAATTCACAGTAAAAAGGGAACATTTCATGCTACCAAATTTGGAGGTTATATCACCCAAATTAAGGGGTTCGAAAATGCTCAAAATTAGATGCAGCTGGTAGATTCGATCAAATACCGTTAGACGAAGATAGTCGGTTGCTGACGACTTTTACTACACCATTCAAAAGATTTTGCTTTAAAAGATTACCTTTCGGAATATCCTCAGCTCCTGAAAATTTTCAACGTAGGATGACGGAATTACTAAAAGATATAGAAGTGTTTCAAGTAATAATAGACGACATCTTGATACGCGGTAGGACGATGGAAGAACACGATAAAAAAAAAACTGGAAGAAACATTAGAATTAATCAAAGAATCGGGAATAAAATTAAACCCATGAAATGTGAGTTTAGGAAAAGTAGCATCCGATATTTTGGGCACATTATATAAGACAAAGGGATATAACCCAGTAAGGACAAAATCGAGGCGATACTAAAGTTACCCCCGCCGAATTTAACAGAAGTACTACAGCCAATGGTGGAACTTTTGAAAAAGGATACAGTTTGGGTCTGGAATAAACCACAAGAAAAGGCATTCCAAAGAGTTAAAGAATTGTCGACACCGACACTCATATTAACTTATTATGATCCTAGTACAACCGGCTCAGTGGTCTATTTGGTAGAGTGTTCGCCAATGGTCCGGGAGACCTGGGTTCAATTCCAAGCCGCGTCATACCAAAGACATTAAAAATGGCACTGGATATCTCCTTACTTAACACTCAGTAGTATAAGGTACGTATCAAGAGTAAAGTGGAGCAATCCAGGGAAAGGAGTAGCCCCCTCTCCTACACCTCGGTGTAGTAGCTATTGAAAAGGGAGTCTTCAGGTCGCCCTTGACTAAGGTCGCCAACAACCACTTATGATCCTAGTAAGCCCATTATAATTAGCGCAAATGCGAGCAGCTACCGATCGGGGGGCTTTTTTTCAAGAAGAAAATAAGTCACTGAGAGTTATAGCTTATGTCTCTCGCACTCTTACCCAAACCGAGAGAAACTACACACAAATAGAAAAAGAATGTTTAACAAGTGTTAGGGCCTGTGAGAGGTTTGACCAATATATCACTGGACTAGATCAGTTTTGCCTATTGAAGGACCACAAACCGTTCGTACCATTAATAAATACACAGGACTTTAAAAAAATACTCCTGTGAGATAATAAATGCACAGTTTTATAGAGGTGCCCTTGGTGTAATGGTTATTGTCGTAGGAAATGGACACGGCAACACGAGTTCAAATCCCGGGCGAGACTGGTTGCATTTCACATAACACTAATACTCTTGGGAAAGGTATGAATCCAATTATTCTCCCTCCAGCTATGGGTAAATAGTAGGGCATACTAAGTTCTTCAGCCTTGGAGAGGCAACAAGTCTAGGAGAAGGAAAATCTCTGAATTCAAACCTGTTAAACTCCGCTTAAAAATTGACTTTTTGTCTTATCCTGCCCGAGCGGAGGGTTGGTAAATATGATAAGTGCACAGTTTGATATCAGTGTGGGAACTGTACACACAATTATTCGCGAGGAACTGAAGATGCAGAAGATTTGCGCCAAGTTTGTTCCAAGGATGCTCGGAGAAGATCAGAAAGAAAGACGTTGTCATGACAGCAGGGAGATGGTCGAGCTGATCAATTCAGAACCCGCAGTTCTTGATTCTCTGGTGACCTGCGATGAAAGCTGGATCTACTGCTATGACCCAGAGACCAAGAGACAAAGTTTCTGGTGGAAGCATGCTGGCTCTCCCAGACCAAAGAAGGCCAGACAGAGCAAATCCACCCACAAATTTTTGATGATCCCTTTTTTTCTTTTTTTTTTTTTTTTTTTTGACAGCACTGGCATGATCTACATGCACTGGGATCCCACTGGACAGACAATCAACAAAGAATACTATGTTGAGGTTTTAAGGGAGTTCAGCAAGAGATTCAGTCAGAAGAGGCCAGCACACTTCAAACCAGGTCAGTGGCTTTTCCTCCAGGACAATACACCAGTTCATAACTCCATCCTTGCCACAGACTATTTGACCAAGATGGGCCTCAAGACAGTTCCTCAGCCGCCCTATAGTCCAGACCTTGTTCCCTGTGACTTTTTGTTATTCCCTAAGCTCAAGGAAAAACTTTGAGACTGTCATGATGAGACAATTGAGGAGATAAAAGAGGCTGTGACGAAGGTCATTGACATGCTCACAGAAGAGGACTTCCATGGGGACTTCCAGAAATTGTTGAAACAGTACAACAAGTGTATTGCAGCCGGAGGAGATTACTTCAAAGGGGACTAGAGTTTCATGTGTGTACTATCAATAAATGTGCCCATACGAAAAAAAGTCTGGAAACCTATTGTAGATATTGACTTCAATCGTGGCCTTTTGACGACTTTAGAATCTCTAGCCTTTCCAACAGTTTCCTCGTTTAAAATTGGTAAATGCTGCCAGTATCCTTGCTTCATTATATCTTTGGCGTTGTATTGAGTTTGGTTGGTCTCTTGCTCAGTAAAGCCCCTCATAATAACACTCAAGTGGATTGCAATCTGGGGAGTTAGTAGCCAGATATTAGGGGTAATGTGGTCACAAATTTTCTGACAGCAAAGAATAGGCTATTCTGCTTCTATTGCCAAATGCATGGTCTTCCAGCAGCCACTCTCTCAATCTAAGGAAGTACTGCCGCTTTCAGACACTTGATGTAGGGCTCTGTGTTTAGTCTGAAGCTATGTGGGAAGATGTATAGAGGATTAACATCATTATCGCTAGTGACCACTCCAAATACCAAGACGTTGACTAGGTGTTTGGTTTTCATCAATATCGATACATCTTGTGGGGACAGAGGAAAACAATGGTTATTCTCTAGAGTTCAACATCAGATTCTGGTAGCTATGATAAAATAGTAGGGAAGGCTGTTTTCTTCAACCTAGGAATGGCAACCGGTCCAAGAGAAGGAAAGCATTGAATTCAAACAAGTAAAATTCCGTTTAAAATTGGCCTTGTATTACATCCTGCTCGTGTGGAGGAGTATATATGTGTGTGTGTGTGTGTGTGTATGTGTGTGTGTGTGTGTGTGCGCGCGCGTGTGTGTGTGTGTGTGTGTGTGAGTATCTATCTATCTATTAGCCTCTTGGTTGGTGGGTTTTATGGCATATCAACCTTTGTAAGTTATTTAACGCCAAATCCATTTTCATGAAAATAGTTCTATTTCAAGCAATTCAGTTTTGGATAAGTACGCAGTTTAAATGTAAGTACAGTTTAATTGTGAAAAACATTTCTATTTCAAGCTATTCAATTTAGGGAAGCATTTCTAATTCCACTAATTCAGTTTAGTATAAGTACAGATTTTCTTTACACACAGTTAAATGTCAAAACAGTTCTATATTAAACAAATCAGTTTTGTGTAAGTACAGTTTCAATGTCAAAAACAGTTCCATTACAAATAATTCAGTTTAGCATAAGTACGCAGTTAAATGTAAGCACGGTTTAATTGTCAAAAACATTTCTATATTAAGCTATTCAGTTTAGTCAAACAATTCAGTTTTGCAATAGTATGCCGTTAGTTCTATTTAACCCATAGATAGGGCCCTATCAGGTGCTACCACGCCTGGCCAGTGTGGACCTGGGAGCAATGGCACTGAAGGGGTGCTCCGCATTCCCTAAAGCCCCAGCATCACTGGAACCTCACCATCAGATTGTTTAGTGTCATAAACAGGACACTCATTGGTTTTTTTTTACCCCTCTGCAGAGGTGCAATCGGTGTATTCTACTGCCCCAGCCGACTGGGCAATAGCATCTATCTATCTATCTATTTGTTTAGATATATGTTGATGTTTAAAACACACATAAGCACAAACACAAAAACATTCATACGCACACACACACATATCAGCTTGTTCTTGCCAATATTATTGTAGTTACTTAAATATTATTTCAAGGTATCATCTGCAGGCATTAGAATATATCTATATTCTTACCATCTTTATAATTGTTACGTTTCTCTTTTTGTTTCGTTTCTTTAATTTCCTATCACATTTCGTGAGTTATTTAATACCAAAGCCATTCTTGGTAAACGACATTAATGGTTCAATTTAATCATGGGGAATAAAAATGTTCCTATCTTTCCCAAGGGACATTAGTCCGAAAGGGAAAGCGCAACTGGAATTCGAACTCGCTTACTTCGAAGCTGCAGTCCAGCTCTTTAACCATTACACCACAGAGACTCCCCCAAGAAAGTAGACATCTGAGGGCCACACTAAAAGCCTTTTTTATGACATTTCATTGTTGATAGAGTTTTGAAAATTTCTTTCTCTTTCCATTCCAAATATCCAGCGGTCAACGTGCACTGAGAATCGCAAAGTGACCTTGTGCCAGACCCTTTTAGACTTATTAAATATCAATTGTTTTCCGACATCTTCTGTGACCGCCAGTCACTGATACGGCGAATCAAATGTTAACGTGTGTTCGGACGCCACATCTATTTGCAAATGATAGCATCCTCACCCCATGAGCATATGTTGATAAACGCCCCATCCTAGCCCGAAGGATCCGCCTGCCTCTTACGTCCTGCCAAAGCGGTAACAACCCACCCCATGTTCTTAAGTTCCCAATCTCTATGACACACACAACAACAAACCAGGAAGAACGAAACGGAAAGGAAGAGTTTATCTTTGTTCGTTTTTTTATTCTATTTTTTTATCTTTTATTTTTTATTGACACGTCCGTCGTCCAAAGGATTTTATTGGCCGGATACCAGTCGGGGTGACAAGATAGCAGAACAACCCAGGAATTTTTGACTGCTCCAAGCGAAATGGAGCCCTGAATATGCTTCCAAATTAAGTGACCCCTGCCGAGGTTGACAGTGGGAGCAACAGTTTCTTACTACTTGTAAGAGGAGGATGTTATGGGAGAGTGGTTTGTCCAGCTGCTCACTCACTAATTCATCTCACAGTCAATCATATTAGCAAACCAAGAAATCTAGAGATGGGGAGGGTAGGTCCATACCATTTCTCCAAAGCATATAATTCAGTTAAATGCACGTTTTACGGTATCATAAAGGGATTTTTCAGGGGTTTCTTTGATTCTAAAGCGGTCACCAAATTAAACTAGGATATTCCTCTGTTCATAATGGCACTGAGTTAAAGAAAAATGGATTTTTTTTTTCATAATTTCCAATGCATTTCTGCAATAATACATTTATACAGCCAATCATTGCCACTGCATTTAGCTCATACATGTGATAGCCTAATTCTATATAAAGTTCATCTATTATTATTAACGTCAATGTATATCATAAATAAATGATAATATGACTATATATATATAAACAGGAGTAGTAGTATTTGCTCCACCTTTACTCTGTGTATGGAACCAAATGCATTGAAGAAGTCTACAAACAGTAGTGTTGCCTCGAGATACTTTGCTCGTACTTCTTCGATGATTCGACGGAGTGTCAGAACCCGTGATGTTGTGAATCGATTTTTCAAAAACCGTTTCGGTTTTTCCAAAGAATTTTCTCGATTTCAGGTTTGATAGGGTTGAGAAGTAGACCATTATAACCCTTAGCAACTATTAAAATGTGAGTCATTCTTCAGCAATTCTTGTGGATTCCAACCTCACCTTTCTAAGGTAAGAGAAGAATCCAGCCTTTTGTCCATTTCTCAGTTGCATTTTGTTTATATACTGCGTTGCAGAATCGTAGAAGTAAGTCAGCAAATTTCCTTGAACTTCCAGAGATATTCTGTTAAGGCTGGCAGCCTTTATGCTTTTTATTTCTTCTTGAGTAAACTATACACGTTTGATGTCTTGTTGGCTATTAATAATTTTTGTGATAAGTTTATCAATGAATTTAAGGGGTTATCTAAGGAGATTCTTAAAATCTTCTTTCCACTTTTCTATTCCTTCTTGTTGACTGGTAACTTTTAGTTTTGTTCTCGTGATTCTCTCCTTTTCGCTATTTTTTAACTGTTTGCCAAACTAATCCTGATTGTCTATTTTCTACCGAATTTCTTCTTGTAATGATTTAGCCTTGAATGTATTCTTGTTTTTCTTTTTATGTTTTAGTTCTATCCGGTATTTCTTAAATTTCTGTGACATTTTTTTAAGTAGCAGTGCTATTTTCAGGTTATCTCGTTTTTTCCAAACTAGTGACTCCCATGGAACTCTTCATTTGGCTCTTGGTTTGGTTAGTATGCATTCTGCTGCTGCTTTCATGTTGGCAATGACGAAATTTTCATATTCGTCATTTAGAGTATGTGTTTCAGATATTTCCTGAAGTGTATCAAATTTGTTTCTTACAGTTACCATATATTCATTGCTTATATCTCAATTGGTAAGCGAGGACCTGTCATAACGAGTGATTTTCACTGTTTTTTTTTTATTATTATTTCTGCGAAGACTCAGCTGTTTCTTTGGTATGACAATTCTGTGATCAGAAGACACTTCTTCAAAAGGGGAGTACGCCTCACAGTTCAGGGCGCTATTCATCCACTTTTTGTTTATGAATATATAATATATCGGTGCTTCAGTATTATTTGGGTAGATGTCGGTCTATAGTTTTCCTTCTCTTTTTTAGAATTTAGTATTAAGGTATGCCAACCTGTTCTCGAGGGAAAAGTCTGCGAGATATACCCCATTTCTGTTTGACAAGTTGCGTGAGCAGAATTTATTGTTTCCGTTTTTGCCTATTTGAGCATTCAAGTCTGCACCGACGATTAAAACGTTAAATATTGATAACTGTAAGAAAAAATAGCAACACATATTAGGCTGTATGATTAAATCCCACAAAATCTACATAACATTAAAAGGGACAGTTTGAACTAAGCTAGAAGTTAGAGATTTTAAGGGTGTAAGTATACATATGCACACACACACAGATACACACACACACATACATATATATATATATATATATGTGTATAAGGGTAAAGAGGAGCAAACCAGGGAAAGGAATAGCGCCCTCCCCTACACCTCGGTGTAATAACTATTGAAAAGAGAGGCTTCTGGTCGTCCTCGACTACGGTCGCCAGCTTTTACTTAATATATATATATATATATATATATATAAGCCCCACCCAACCTGAGAGTTGAGCCCTCGCGCGAGGAATTACCAGCAGTCACTTTCGTAACGCAAAGCTCTTCTAATGATTTGAGCATATATGTAAGCGTATATGTAATCAAAGGAGAAATAATACATATGTGTAAAATCCCTTTGCTTACGCTGAGGTTTCCGATAGCTCTGTAGTAAAGAATCTAACTTGCGTAAATAAGCCGGATTTTGACCCTAGCTGGAAGCATCTCGGGCGTTTAGCCACACTGATAAGTTGTGATATAACTAAACAGTCTGTATGTTGATGGCAATATATATATACATATATATATATATATATATATATATAAGGGCAATAAAACAACTGAAAATTAATTGTTAAAGTAAAGAATAAAATCAATCCACAAAGTTTGAATAAAATAAAAAAGGGATTGTTAGATATAGACTTACTTTTAAACAAAAGTTTAATTCGCGCTGAAATATTTACTTAAAAAATCAAGTCTAGAATATGATCTAGCAAAATCGGGAAAAAAACGAAAAATCCAATACACCCAGAAAAAAAGAAAAAATTGTATACGAGGGCTGAAAAGTTCAGATGTCGACGTCATATCTGCTGTTGATGACATTTTTGACCAAAGGGATCCAAGCACTACAACACTGATGGAAGAAGTGTGTGAGGAGGAAGATGTTGAAAAACTGAACTTCATTTGATCATATTCCATGAAAGTATCTTGGTCAGCCTCTGAACTTTCCAGCCGACTCTTATATGAATTCTATTTCTCAAAGGCAAAATCTACACTTGACAAGGGGGTGTCCTTGTGGTGTAATGGTTAAAGCGATGGACTCGGGAAACCGTAGTAAGCGAGTTCGTACTCCAGTCGTGCTATTACATTCACTTTCGGACAAATACCCTTTGATTAAGGTACGGGGTGCATACGATAGGTTTCCAGACTATTTTCGTATAGGCATTTAAAATTGTCGTAGACTCTTGTAATTTCACTTTGTTATTGCTATATGTCTTATGAGATGACAGATCTATTTTTAGGATTTCAGCTTTAAATGAACAGCTACAGCAGCAATTGGAATACACCCTACTAAAGCCTGATTGTCACAGCTGGTGAATTTCAAAAATGCAATCTGACACTTTAGAAGAACGATATGCAATAAAATTCTGTTTTAAACTTGGAAAGAATGCCGCGGAAACGCATGGTATGCTTCAGACTGCTTTTGGAGCATCTTGCATGAATCGAGCAACAGTTTTTGAGTGGCATAAGAGATTCAAGGAAGGCAGGGAGTCTGTGAGGGATCATGAGAGGTGTGGGAGGAGTAAGAAAGTCAATACACCAGAGTTGATTAGCCAAAGGGTTAGGGTTAGAGTTACTATGTTGAGGTTTTAAGGGAGTTCAGCTAGATATTCCGTCGGAAGAGGCCGCACTCTTCAAATCAGCTCAGTGGCATTTCCACCAGGGCAATACACCAGTCCACAACTCCATCCTTGTCACAAACTATTTGACCAAGATGGGCATCAAGACAGTTTCTCAGCCTCCCTTTTGGTTATTCCCTAAGCTCAGAGACTGTAGTTATGAGACAATTGAGGAAATGAAAGAGGCTGTGACGAAGGTCATTGACACGCTCATACAAGAGGACTTCCATGGGGCCTTCCAGAAGTTGTTAGAACGGTACAACAAGTGCATTGCAACCGGAGGAGGTTACTTCGAAAGGGACTAGAGTTTCATGTGTGTAAGGACATCGAAACGAGGTTAACGAAAGCATGGACAGCTATCAATAGGCTAAGGATTATACGGAAATCAGACCTAACCGATAAAATGAAACGCAGTTTCTTCCAGGCAGCGGTCACATCGATACTGCTATATGGCTGCACTACATGGACGCTAACAAAACGGCTGGAGAAGAAGCTAGACGGCAATTACACAAGAATGCTACGTTCAATCTTGAACAAGTCCTGGCGGCAACACCCCACAAGACACCAACTGTACGGCCACCTACCCCCTATCACGAAAACTATTCAAGTTAGACGAACCAGACATGCAGGACACTGCTGGAGAAGCAGGGACGAACTCATAAGAGATGTACTCTTATGGACCCCCACACATGGCCGTGCAAAAGCAGGACGACCAGCACGAACATACATTCAGCAACTATGTGAGGATATGGGATGTTGTCCTGAAGACCTGCCTAGGGCGATGAACGATAGGGAGGAGTGGCAAGAGAGGGTCAGGGATATCCGTGCTACCAGCGCGATATGATGATGATGATGATGATGACTATCAATAAATGTGCCCATACAAAAAAAAGTCTGGAAACATATGCACCTCGTATGAACCCCCTTATCCTCCCAGCTATGGGTTAATTAGTACCACTAATATTCTTCGAGGAGAATAGTTTTGCAATTGATTAACTTACAAAGGTTGTTATGCCATTAAAAAAAGAAACTAAACCAAACCTACTCTTGACAAGCTGGAGAAAAACTTACTATTATATATATATATATATATATATATATATATATATATATATATATATATATATACTAAAACTAGGCCTTGAATTTAGCTGCACTCCAAAAAGCATCATAGGGAACAGAAAAAAAGACCTCAAAGAATTTAAAAGAAAGTTTAGACTAATAGAAAAATTCAAAAATGAAAAAAATACAGATGACTCCTTAGTAAAAAAAAAAAAAAGACCAAATTCTTCCCAATCAAAAACAACAACCGTGAACTAATCACATTCTTCGAAAAATTATGGAATATTAACCTAAAAGAGAAAAAAAATTTTTTAAAACTCTTAGACAAACAAAAACAAACCTTAAAGTATACAAGAAAATGAAAATACAATTATAAAAGAAACAAACAAGGGAAGCGTCGTTGTTAGAAAAAAACTTATTACAAAACAAAAATCTAATAAATATTAAATCAGTTGATACAAACATAGAAAATAATATAATATCAAAAATTACAAAATTCTGAAAAATACACAATAAAACAATAAAAGAAAAAGACTTCTTAACAAATCACATATCCCCCCCCCCCAAAAAAAAAAACTAATAATTTCTACAGACTACCAAAAATTCACAAATCCAAAGAAAATAAAGCCGTAGAAAGAAAAATCTGAATATATAGAAATTCCCAACTCTAGTGACCTCAGATTTAGACCCATGGTAACAGTCCCATCGTGACCCATAGACTCAGCAAACTAATTTTACTACAACCTTTCTTAAATAAAATAAAAAGCTATATTAGGGACAACATAGATTTTTTAAACTCCGCACCAGAAAAAATTGATCCCAACACAATCATAGCCATATTTGACACAAACCCATACAGGATAAACTGGCACATTGGCCTCGCAGGTAGAGTGTTCGCCAATGATCTGGGAGACCTAGGTTCAATCCCAGGTTGCGTCATACCGAAGACTTTAAAAATGGTACTTGATGCCTCCTTACTTAACACTCAGCAATACAAGGTACGTACCAAAGGTAAAGTGGAGCAATCCAGTGAAAGGAGTATCGCCCTCCCCTACACCACGGTGTAGTAGCTACCGAAAAGGGGGCCTTCTGGTCGCCCTCAACGACGGTCGCCAACTTTAGTTTTGTATAGGAATATCCTCCATGAATTTGAAAAACAAGCCACTTTATTTTGGATTGATAAATACCCAGAAACATCACACCCAACTCCTTCTAATTCCATAACGTAAATTACATCCAGACCCTAGGAACAACGATGGGAACTAAAATGGTTCCAACATAGGCCACACAAACCTTAGCCTATTTAGAAGAAAATCTATATGAAATCATAGTTAAAAAATATGGCAACAACATAAAAAGAGAATTTACAAAGTCATGGAAAAGATACTTAGATGAATGTTTCATATTCTGAAAATACCTATGAGGAAACCTTAAGGAATTACACAACCTACCCCAAAACCTACACCACAAAATAAAATTCATAATGGAACACGGCTTTAAAGAACTACCATTTATAAACATCCTCATTAAAAAGGAAAATGGCAAAATCATCACAGATATCTACCACAAACCTACAAACACCTAACAATAACTCTATTTCAACAGCCGCCACCACCCCCAAGACTGTATAAAATTCATCCCTTACACTCTAGTAAGTATAATATACATAATAATCACGGATAAAAACCTCAGAAAAACTCACTTTAAAGAACTACACACAACCCTACACCAGAGAGGATACCCAACAACACTAATAAACAAGGGATTTGAGTTAGCAGAAAAAATACCACAAAAAAAATAACGGAACTCGAAAAAGCACAACAACGAGAAACTCCTTTGCATACGTCGTAACCTTCAACAAAATCAACCCAGAACTATTCACAGAAATAATAAAAAGTCTAGAAGAACTTAAAAAACAATGACAAAATCAAAAGAAATGCTAGACATAGCAAAACCATTTAAACCCAAATACAACCCAAAAATCTAAAAAGATTACTCACCTCTTCTACATTCGAAAGAAACACGACATAAGGGGTTACCAAAGGCAAGGGGGAAAAAATTAAAAATATGTGATATGATTATAGAAGGAAAATCCTATACCCTTAAAAACCCGGAAAAAATTTCAGATTAAGACTTAAGCTGAAACTCAAAAAATTTAGTTCACATAGGATCGACACAAGCTTTCAATACCAGATTATCACACCACAAGAGCAATATCAAATTGCAGAAAATAGAAAATTAAATGTGTCTAAACACCTATACGAATGTAGCAACGAATAATTCAAAACAATGCCCACATGCCAAACTAACGACCACAAATTAATTCAAAGAAAAGAAAAAACCAAGCCCACACTGAATAAAACATAAACTATACACACACGGAAACAAACACATACAAAAACATATATATAACACAAAAAATTCATACAAAAATTCAAGACCACACTGGATAAAATATAAACTATACAGAGACAAAAACAAACGGATAATATACAAAGACAAAAACAAACAGATATATATATATATATATATATATATATATATATATGTAGAGAGAGAGAGAGAGAGAGAAAGAGTAGTTGTCGGTTGAATTTTAAACCACCTTATCACCCAGGAAAAATATACCAATAAACTCTACAGCATACCAACTATACACACACACACACACACACACACACATACAACACACACACAGAGACGCACACACATACACACCCAACGACCCAGAGTAAACCAACAAAAATCATTAAAGCATATCAAATATCAAAGACAAATTAGAGTAAGAGAAAATGCACCCAGAAAGGAAGACACGAAACAAAATACAAAAAAAAAAAAAGAAAAAGAAGAGAAAAAAGAGGCCAAACCAAGAAGGAATCTATCACGAAATTGAAATAATCATCCATCAACACAGTGACCCCTATATAAACCGAACACTACACCTGAAAAATCATTTAAAGTTCTCTGACGAAAGCCATAAGCTGGAAACGCGAGTAAGAAGAAAATGAATAATTTTTAAAAGAATATAAATCTTTTAGTAGACCAATTAATTTTAAAATGTTAACTCTTTTCTTTCTTTGGACCAACAAAAAATTTACACACACACACACATATATATATATATATGTGTGTGTGTGTGTGTGTGTGTGTATAAACGATTTGCTCGATTCTTCCAAGAACTACTGGCGCCTCATTGTTTACAAGATTCAAATTCATGCCTCACTCTCGGATATTTTTCACTTCACAGACACTGCTTAGTATTTGATTAACAACAACAACAACAACTCGAACAACAAAATGTAAGTCAATAAGAAATCTGTTGTTTTTTTTAATCAATTTGGATAAATTTTTGAAGAATGGGTTGCAGAAGTCGGATAGAATCTCAGATGCTCCCCGGAAATCGCACCGGAATATTGAAGGACAAGATTAATCTGATACCTCCTATAACCACCACCACCACCACCACCACCTACACAAAAGAATTTTAATAATCTGAATGGTTCACGTTAAAAACCATTTTAAATAACCGGCGCTTTATCTGTTTATTTCTCTTTATTACCTTTTTCTTCCGTTTAAATCTGTGATCGACTTTTTATCTTCTGTTCTCTTTTTTGCTTTCTTTTATTCAATTCGATTTTAGGTTTTCCGCTCTCGGTAGATATTGAATTTTTACAAATTGATCAAACCGCAACACAGTTTAACAATCATTTATTCGTACATTAAAATGAACATACTGACTTTCTTAAAACAGTTCACTGAACTTATCGATGTTTTTTAATCGCTTAATAAAATGATACAAAAGGACAAAAGAACATTAAACCTAATTGTGACCTACTCATCCTGTTGTTCCCTTGTAGACATGTAAGATCCTCCTGACCCACCCAAAAAGCGATGTCCTGGGTACGATGTGGTGGTGAGGTTCCATGTTTGGTGTTCTCACAGCTATTACTCCAAAGTCAACTCTGACCCGGAGTGGTTGTGCCTACTTTAATACCATCTATGGATCAAATAGATATGGTTGGTTGGTTAGTTTTACGGTGCATCAACACTTTTCGGGTCATTTAACGCTGAATTAAATTTTTAAACAATTCAGATTAGTGTAAGTATAGCTTTTGTTTACCAACAGTTAAATGTTAAAAACAGTTCTATTTCAAACAATTCAGTTTAGCATAAGTACACAGTTTAATTCTATTTAAAAACAGTTCTATTTCAAACCGTTCAGTTTAGCATAAATACGCAGTTTCAATGTCAAAAACAGTTCTATTTCAAACAATTTAGTTCAACATAGGTACACAGGGTAGATCTATTTGAATTATTGATAGGACCCTATCAGGTGCTACCCGTCCAGGATTGAGTAGACCTGAGAGCGGTAACAATGAAGTGATACTCTGCATTCCCCAAAGCTTCAGCATTACTGCAGCCTCACTATCAGATTGTTTTGTGTCGTATCCAGGACACTAGTTGGAGAGTCTTATCCCTCTGCAAAGATGCATTCAGTGTCTTCTGCAGCCCTAGATTATGCGAATTAATATTGTAATTTTCTACAGTATAGTTTTTTTTTTGTCACGTTTCGTTTAGTGTTATCATTATCCAAAATATTTATCAAACAGAATGAATAATTAAAAATGAAATAGTCATTATTTTTTATTAGTTTATCTTTCATCTTATTTTTGTCTTATTGTTGTCTCTTTTATCTTAATGAGTACAGTCATCTGGGGCTGGTCGAATATACCAACTGCATCTCTGAGGGTGCCTTGGATATGATACTAAAGCAACAGATGGTGAGGCTTATAGTTTTAGGGAATAACTACTTCTTTGCTATTAACCCTAAGTCCACTCTGACCGGAGTGGTAGTCCCTGTTAGGGTATCATTTATGGGTCAAATAGAATTGGTTTATTATTTACTGTACTTGAAACCATTTAACTGTGTGCAAACAAATCACCTCTGGCTGGCTCATTTAAAAATGTTGGCTACAAACTGTTCACTTGCAAATCATACGTATTGACAGGACTTAGCATTAAATAAAAATCAAGGTTTGATATGCCATTAAACCAAATAACCTAACCAGAATTACTAATATTAAATATCAATACTTGAAACAATTAATCAGTTTACAAACAAATCAGCTCTGACTTGTTTAAAAATGTGCCTACAAACTATTCACTTACAAATTATATATATATATATATGGGATTTTTGTGTTAAGTAACCTGCAAGGGTTAATATGCCATAAAATTTAACCAACCAACCAAGAATCTTTATCTCAAAGTTCATATTTTAACATTATACAAGCGATAAATAAGCGTTATAGATCATTACTTTTTGAGGATTACATTTAGATCTTTTGTCATAAGAGAATCATTTTTAATTTTGATTACTTTAGTGCAGTAATTGTCAACACGGAAATGTTGAATCAAGTTCAAATGTCAATTGAGATTTTTTTCTTTTTTTTTTTTTAATTATTTTCTGTTGAACTTTGTGCTAATGCTCGACCGAAAGAAATAAATTCATCACTTCTCCTTCCACCAGCAATGAGTAAATTAGTCGGCAAGAGTAGATTCTCTGGCCTTGATAGATAACTAGTGTTGAAGAACAACTAATGTAAATTCAAAACCAACCTCGTTCTGGAATTTCCTTCAATGATACTCATGTCAAAATGTATAAACCTTTTTTCTTCCCTTCGCATTGAGAAAGGGTAACTTGCTACATGTACAACTTTCATATCACTTTGCCTAAGCGGACAAGAATCGAAAGCTGATCTCTGGTCTTGCAAAACTAACGGATACCATCATCATCATAATCAGCCGTAACTTTCAATTAATTATAGTCGCATTTTTTCCCCCAACAGGTCGTTTTTAAAATTCTACTACTTTTAAGGAAGCAACGTATATAAAACAGTAAGAAAATAATCTAAGATAAACTAGTCAAAATTGTAAATTGAGATTTGTTTTCTGGAAATATTGTTTGTATTTTCCTTCTAACAGACTGACAGATACTATTTGTCTTTTATGCAATAGATGCGTTCATTGGGACTCTGTATTATTGTTTGTTTTGATAGTTAAGTACATTTGTGTAATGTTTTCTATAATTCAATGTGTTACGTTGACACTTCAATTATGTTAAGCTTCCTAACTAGATAGCTCTATGACCAGGTGTTTTTATCCATGAGTAAAACGGCTGGTGTTTTGAGTCAGTACATTAAGTCTGCTGCAGGCTATTGTGAAACTCTTTAGCTGACTCAGATGTAGGTTAATTTGCCCGAAATCTGGGCCGCTCGTTCTCAGCGCGTCGCGGACCGCCAGGTAGATGACGACGTTTTCTCACCAAGTGCAATAACAATATTCATATTCGTGCTGACAACGATCTCTTCTCATTTCTTAAAAATTTATTTCATCTTAGTTTTGTTTTTAAGTTTTCCCTCTCTTATTTGTTCTTTCTTTCTTTCTTTCTTTCTTTCTTTCTTTCTCATTCGAATTAATGTTTCTTATTTACTTTCTTCCTGTCAACCTTTATTTTAAATCTAACACTTGTTTTTCTCTTTCTTTTTTTCTTTTCCCTTTTTTCTTCTTTTTTTTTTTCTTTTTTCTGTTGCTCTGTTACATTTATTTGTTAATTTCTTTCTTTTCTTCTTTTCTTTCTTTTTTGTTGTTCTTATGTTTCATTCGTAGTTTTTGGTTTTCGTTTTTTTTTTCTTTTCTCTCTTTGTCCTTGACTTTCCTTTTTTTAACTTTTGGGATATCTTTCTTTTATCTTTTATTATTTTTTTTTGTTTCTGATATTTTAAAAATCTTTTTTTTTTAATTGGTTTTCCTTTTTCTCGTTCTTATTTACCAAAATCCCTTCATTATTTTTTTGAAAATCTAATTTTCATTTCTTCATTATAATTATCTCTTTCCTTTTTTCTTTTTTTCCTTTTCTCAGCTCTTTTTTTTTTTTTTCTTTGAACTAATCTTTTTTTTTTTAGCCTTTATATTACCAACATTTTTTTCTCTCTTTTTCTTTATTTCTATTTTAGTTTTAATTTTCTTTCTTTAGCTTTCTTTTAAATTTCTTTAATGCTTCTTTAAATCTACACTTTTTCTTCTTTTTCTTCTTTTTCTTTTCTTAACACTTTTCCTTTTTGCTTTTTCTTTTTTCATCTTTCCGTTTTTAGTAAAATTCTTCTTCTTCTTCTTCTTCTTCTTCTTCTTCTTCTTCTTCTTCTTCTTCTTCTTCTTCTTCTTCTTCTTCTTCTTCTTCACAGCAGATGTTTTAATACTTACGTCAGAAATATTTTTCTTCCACGTCATTTCGTTCAATGTTTCATTTTAAATGACAAATACATAAACCCGAAAATCAGGAAATTACTTATTTTTGTGTATATTACATAACTCAAAGGACATTGCAGATTAACGCGTAGAAAGTCTGCAACAAAAAAAAAAAACCCTTGACGTAAAACCCCAACCCCTGGATATAATAAGAATCCCTAGATTGTCTCATCATGTCAAGTAAGCCTTTAAAACTGTGTGAGTGAGTTCGAAGTTTACCAATAGTCCTACCCTTGTGACCCGATGTCAGACTAACCTAAACTTAGCGCAGGGCCATAGAATACGCTGACTGTCTCCCTTTCGGAGGGATAAGACTCCATCTCCACCCCTGACTAGACAGGAGTTCCTAGGAATGACATTAAACGGCATCTGAGGGTAAGTTTCCAGTTCTGGAGCTCTGGGTAGAGTAGTGTACCCCTTCTTTGTCATTACTCCCAAGTCCACTTTAACTTGTTAGGGTCCAATCTATGGTTAAAGTGAATCTGTTTCAAAATTAATTGTATAAGATAGGAATACTTGACATCATATATATGTAAAAACAATATTTGGAATTAAATGCTCTACAAGGGTTGACATGCCTTTAAATCAAACCAAACCAAATTAATACAATTGATTTGCATAGTTAGCAAATCATTTGTATAAATTTGCTTTGATTTGATGGCCTATCAACTGTTGTAGAGTATTTAATGCGAAATATTGCTTTTACATATATACTAGATATATATAATTTGCAAACACATTTCGTTGATAATATTTTTAAGCAAGCCTGAGTTTATTTTTCTTCACAGTTAAATAGTTTCAAGTATTGCTATCTAACAGTAACAATTTAACATCAGTCGTTTGTTTGCACACATTTAAATAGATATACATGATATGTAAGGAATTAGTTTGTCTGTAATTTCATTTTTAAATGAGAAAGAACTAATTTATTTGCACACTAGTATTGCTATTGTTTTTATTCAGATAAATGGTTTCAATTATTGCAAACATTTATCATTCACTTTTAATCATTAGTTTGTACACAGTTAAATGGTTCCAAGTATTGCTACGAGGATCATTAAATAAATTTCCAGACTTTTTCGTATGGGCTCTTTTATTGATAGTACACACATGAAACTCTAGTTCCCTTCGAAGTACTCTCCTCCGGCTGCAATGCACTTGTTATACCGTTCCAACAACTTCTCGAAGGTCCCATGGAAGCCCTCTTGTATGAGCGTATCAATGACCTTCGTCACAGCCTCTTTCATCTCCTCAATTGTCTCATAACGACAGCCTCTGACCTTAGGAAATAATCAAAAGTCACAGGGAGCAAGGTCAGGACTATAGAGAAGCTGAGGAACTGTCTTGATGCCCATCTTGGTCAAATAGTCTGTGACAAGGATGGAGTTGTGGACTGGTGCATTGTCCTGGTAGAAATGCCGCTGACTCGATTTGAAGAGTGCTGGCCTCTTCCGACGGAATCTCTAGCTGAACTCCCTTAAAACCTCAACATAGTAACCCTAACCCTTTGGCCAATCAACTCTGGTGTATTGACTTCCTTACTCCTTCCACACCTCTCATCATCCCTCACAGACTCCCTGCCTTCTTTGAATCTCTTATGCCACTCACAAACTGATACTCGATTCATGCAAGATGGCCAAAAAGCAGTCTGATGCATTCCATATGTTTCTGCGGCATTTTTTCCAACTTTAAAAGATAATTTTATTGCATTTCATTCTTCTAAAGTGTCCTCACGTCCAGATTGCATTTTTGAAATTCACCAGCTGTGAAAATCGGGCTTTAGTAGGGTGTATTCCAATTGCTGCTGTAGCTGTTCATTTGAAGCTGAAATCATAAAAATTGGTCAGTGATCTCATAAGATGTATAGCAATATCATAGTGAACTTTCAAGAGTCTATGACAATTTTAAATGTCTGGAAACTTATTGAAGGCACTACGTATGTGTCACTAACAGTTCAATTAAACATCAGTTATTTGTTTCCACGCAGTTGAATGATCAAATAGTTCTTTTTCAAACAATCCAATTTAACATAAGTACACAGTCTGAATGTAAAACATTCTATTTGACCCTTTGATAGGACCCTATCAAGTGGTACCACTTCGGTGCAGAGTGAACCTGAGAGCGATGCCAATTAAGTGGTAATCCGCACCCCCAAAGCTCCAGCATTACTGGAGCCTCACTATCAGATTCTTTAGTGTCATATATCATGACACTCGTTCGGTGGGTCTTACCCCTTTGCAGGGATGCAGTCGGCGTATTCTACTGTCCCAGCCGATTTTGTATAGGGTAGGACTGTTTGCTATCGTATAACTGTGTGCAAAAACAAAAAAAAAAAAACAAAAAAAAAAACAACAACAAAAAACAATTACGCAAAAAATATAAATATTAACGCACAACAAATATGATTCCTAACTCCTATGAATAAAATAGTCCAAGCTAATTTGACACGCGGTTAAAAGCCACCCATCTTTCAATCAATCAATAACCTAAGTTTATTAAATGTTTATTCTAATTGATATGTAATATTAACTCAAAGAATATCCGCAGAAATCAAAACTCAGTGGATAGTCTAAGATAATTTTGGAGAAAGCATAATTTCAAATTCAACAATTACGCAATTCCCTGTGAGCATAGCATATGAAGGTTTGACGAGCAAGTTTATCTTCCTTTTCGCTCCAAAATTTCATTAATTCCTTTTTACTTACATTCTTTTCTAATTTTTCTTTAATCTTTTTCAATCTATTGATCACTTCCTTCAATTTACGTTTTTTTGGTATTTTTCTTCTTTCTTTTCTTTTATTATTTTTCGATTTTGATAATCGTTTTTTTTAATTCGTTTTGCGAATATTTTGTTTCTTTTCTTTTCACAAAAAAACAAAGGATATCATTTTAACCAACAATATTTCTTTCTTTCTTTCTTTCTTTCTTTCTTTCTTTCTTTCTTTCTTATTCAATGTTTTTTAAAGCCTTCTTTTTTTATTTCTATTCTTTATTCTTTTAATTTAACCTTTCTTTCTTTCTTTCTTTCTTTCTTTCTTTTTCTTATTCAACGCGTCTTAAATTCTTCTTTTCTTATTTCTATTCTTTATTCTTTTCATTTAACCTTTCTTTCTGTCTTTCTTTCTTTCTTTCTTTCTTTCTTTCTTTCTAACCTACTCTATATTTTCATCTCATCTTCCAAAGCTTTCACGAAATTTCTTTTTTTTTCATTCCTCGCAAATTTCCCTTTTCTTCTTTTTTGTTTCTCTTTTCTATTTCCTCTGGTTAATGCAGTAAAGGGCAATGCAAAACTATGTGATGCTCATCAATAAAAAGGTTGAAAAATTGTCTCATCGTTGGGATGTGAAAACTGTTGATTGAGAAAAGTGAAGGTGAGTGTACAACAGGTTAAATCATTCTTCTAAAACTATCCGACCAATTTAGAGAATAGCTGCAAAAAAATCAACTTTTTATATATTTGCCTCATCAATCTTCGTGGGTTATTTAATGCTAAAGACATTCTTGTCGAGGAACGGCTGTGGTCTTGTTTAATTCATGGCTGGGGGGTGGGGATTAGGAGTTCTTAACTTTCCCCAAGTCCGAGAATAAAAGTCATAGCGCGACAGGAGTTCGAACTCGCATACCGCAAAGCCGTAGCGCCGCACTTTCACTTTATAATAATCTATCATCCTTAGGTTTTATATAACCTATATAAACCTATATCTTTAGGCATAAAATGTTGGGGTGTAACTCAACTTTTTATACATAGAAGTATAGATTATCCCATTACTTTTAGATCCAAGTTAAAACATCAGATTTGGTTGCTGTAAAAGGAGAAAATAGGTAAATTGATAGATATGAAGAGAATGAGATAGATAGATAGATAGATAGATATGATGAAAATGCGATATTAAAAATGAAGGACTATATTAGCTAAGACTTTTGCTCATATCCACAAAAGCCTAGCAAGATGGCAACACATTGTTAATATAATGATATTGTCTACTTAATTGTTTCTTTCTTCCTCGTTTTTCAGTTTGTTTTTCTTTCTTTCTTTCTTTTTTCTTTTCTTTTTTTTTTTTTTTTTTTTTTGGTTGTTGTTTTTCTTTGAATTTTCTGATTCTTAATCCTTTGCCTTTCACAAAAATATAAGGACACGTTTTTTGTAAACATCTTAACTTACACAGGCACGCTTCTCACCTACACATGAATACATAGGTTTAATTGTCTCTCTCTCCCTCGAGGAAAGAGAGGGCATACAGAGGCAGGGTAAGGGCGATATACCTAACAAAAGATCAGATAATGAATTAACAGGAAAGTGTTCGATTCTCTCTGGTATTTCTGCACACATCAGGGCATGCTCTTGACTGTTTCTTCCGGTGATGGTTTCTTGGGGAACCTCACTAGAATCATTAAAATTTCGTCCTAAAATACCCAGTACACAAAAATGCATGGTTAGGTTTCTTTGTTTAATAGTACATCAACCTTCGTGGGTTATTAAATGCTCGAGCCATACTTGTAGAAGAGCAAGAATGGTATTATTTCAGCCATAGTTGGGTATGGACACGGAGGTTCATACCTTTCCTGTGGGTATTTGTCCAAAAGTGAACGTAATATGGCGACGACAGGGGTTTGAACTCGCTTATTACAATGTCGGAGACCAACACGTTAACCACTGTGCCGTAGAGACTTTCTTTACAATGTGAACACAACAAAAGATCATAAAAATCCTCAGTCTCGATTGGAATTAGAAAATACATAACATTAATTGCAATAGAGAAACTCCTGTTTCTAGATGCTTCTAACACCTGATATTTTGACCCTCTCTGCCTTTGCCTGTGAATATAAATTATTTTTTATATTTTAATTTTTTTAATTTTTTTTAAATACGAACTGTAACTCTACATTTGCTGTTCTGCAACTGCGAGAAAAGCATGTAAAAAGTCATCTGACGAGACGGAGAGTATAGTAATATTCTCCGCCGAAATAAATTTATAATAACAATTTAACCAGGTTTGAGTTTCCATCTGATTACACTATATGTGTTCTAAATATGAATTTTGTTATAGCCATACATCGAGCACTCACATAGATTTATATGATATTTCTCATATATTCTATAAAAGAATAATCCACACCTACTGTCTTCGGACGCTGACTGGATATATATATATATATATATATATATATATATATATATATATATATATATTATGTTAGTCGACCGTAGTCAAGGGCGATCCGAAGGCTCCCTTTTCAATATCTACTACACTGAGGTGTACATAAGGGTGCTAATCCTTTCTCTGGATTGTTCCACTTTATCCTTCTCCGTACCTAATAATTATGAGTTTTAAGTAAGGAGACATCAAGTACCATTTTTTGAGTCTTTGGTATGGCTCGACCAGAGGTTAAACTCCAGTCTCGCGGACTATGAGGCGAACACTCAACAACAGTGCCAATATATACTGTGCATATATATTGTTGTTGGTCCATCGAAGGAAAGGTAAATATTTCAAAATGAATACGTTCGCAAATGAATTTGAATGTGGTATTTTAGGTTCAATTTCATATAATTATACTCAACAAGAGTCTCAGACTTTATCGTCTTTTCCAGGAAACTAATGATGGCAAGAAGAGTCTTCTTTTTTGAGCTTTTAGAGTAAAGATTTTTTGACAGGGTTTTGATTCTTTTAATTACAAGATTCGAGCGTGAGAATGTCCTGTTAGAGTTAATTGTCCGTGAAAATCTTTGGCCTACGCTGATATATATATATATATATATATATATATATATATATATATATATATATTAGGCGAAACTATAGTAGGTTAGTTCCTGACTCACTAAGTAATTATCATTACTATTTTGCTCTACTTGGTATTGAGCACTTTTTGCATTGTAGCTTAGCAGCCCTAAAGGTGATTTTTTTTCTCTTTTGACCAACCAATTGCGTGTCTTTTGATTTTTTTTCAATTGGTATGACTAGGTTTGCATTTCTTTTTTTTTTTCGAATATATATTTTTTTCAATATATATTTTCCCCTTGATAGTGATTCGTTGTATATTTTCATCTTCAAATCACTTGCCGGATTTTTTTTTACCATAAGGGCTATTATTTAACATATATATATATATATATATATATATGAAAAAAATATGTAGAAAAGTGGATAAATCAAACACTGACAACGGATTCAATAATGATATTTCGTCTTTATTTGAAAAAGACTACCTCAGAATGACCTTTTTAAAATTAACACGAAATATCATTGTTAAATCCATTGTCAGTGCTTTGGTTTATCCACTTTTCCACTTATTTTTCTCATCGTATAAAGATTTTCCAAAAATCTACTCTAGATTTATAATTTTGTATATATTTAAAAAGACATAAATCACCGCCATAAAAAATCCTCGACTTAAAAACACTTTTAACCCAAAAGTGGAAACACAAACAGTTTCCATCAAGATTTCAACTCAGATATCCACCTTATCTAAGACAATAACCATTACACCGAGAGCGCCTACAAACTTCAGTAGGACATCCCTCTAGTTATAAGACTAGTGAATGGAATGTTGCATGATATTGGAATAGAATAATTTTAAAGTTCAATATGCGTCTCATATCCCAGGAAATAAAGTAATTTTCAGCTCGGCTTGAAGGACAAGGAATAATGGTTAATCGAACCTATGAGACAATATGAGCTTAATAATGTTTCATTGTTATTATTTCATTGGTTAGTAGATTGTTGGTAGTCGTCCGTTTCGGTTTGGTTAATTGCCGGGTTCTATGGGATGATTTTGTCGTTTTTGGTATCTGACTCCTTCGTTTCTCTTATTACCCCAATTAACTTGTTCTGTTTGGGTTGGCCGGGGCTGTAAATGAACTTAAAATGGAAAATAAAGGCAAAGACAAGGATACTTTAAACTTAAACTTTATACTATTGGTCGGCAACTATTTTGTGGTGGGAACTTTCATACTGAGCCAGGAAAAGCTGTCTGTTCTGTAGGAATGTGTTAAAAGAAAAGAGACTAAGAGTTTCTCTTTTGGTGCCGGGAAGCCCGTCTTTTTCAAGCATGTACAGATCGTGCTTCTTTTCAGAGGGCTCCCGGGAAATTATTACATTATTGTATTTGTTTATTTTTTTTATTTATTTATTCATTTATCATATATTTACCAACCTCTCTGCTCGGGCAGGATATGACACAAGGTCAATTTTTTAAGCGGAGTTTAACAGGTTTGAATTCAGAGTTTTCCTTCTCCTAGACTAGTTGCCTCACCAAGGCCGAAAAGCCTAGTCTGTCCTACTATTTACCCATAGCTGGAGGGAGAATAATTGGATTCATACCTTTCCCAAGGGTATGAGTGCTATGTGAAATGCAATCAGTCTCGTCCAGGATTTGAACTCGTGTCGCCGAGTCCATTTCCTGCGAGGATAACCATTACACCACGGGCACTTATTTATTTTATTCAATCAGACAACAAAGACACAATAATAAACCAATGTGTGAACATTGAAAAGGTTGGCATTGTCGTGCGAGATTGGCTTCTTGAGTTTCAACCAATATTGTATATACCTCCCTGAAACTAACAGAGGAAGATTTGACACATGGTCAGATTAAAGTGGTCACTCCCAAGGAAGCAAAAGTTCTATACGGCCGGTGCAAAAGCTTTCCGTGCTCCGTCTGCATTCCTCTTTATAGTATCGCCTAAACAAGGGGAGGTACTGACAGGAGAGACGATCTTCTCGGACAGGACTAACTTATTTTCAAAAAGAAGCCGAAGGTTATGTTTCTGCATGGGTTAGTTCTATGAAATTTTTATCTGGTCTCTTACACTCAGTGTATGGGGCTTAGAAAACACTGACTGCACCCCTTTCAGAGGGGTCAGACTTCTACCCCTTAACACAAAACAGATATGTTGGGTATGACACTAAACTGAATTCGTAAAGAAGTTCAGTTCATTGCCATTACTCAGTTCATTGCCATTAACCATATGTCTGTTTTGTCCAAGAGAAAGAGTATCTGTTAGGGTCTGATCTAGAGACCAAATAGATCTGTTTGAAAATTATTAGTATTTGATAGGAATACTTGATATCATATAGTTGTAAATTATTTGTATTAAGAATAGTTATTTGAAGCTCTGATTATTTACGAAGGATTATTATTATTATTATTATTATTATTATTATTATTATTATATTACTCGATGCGAATTTTTCACACTAGCATTAGCTGGTTTTTCAGTAGAGTTTGAGAGATAGCAAGTCTCCTCAAGTCTCCAGGACTCTTCTCAATATTCTGAGCAACCTCAACAATGCTGTAGTTTGGTTGGTCTCGGCTCCTGCTCCGATTTCCATGCCTTCCTGTCTCTTTACCAAGTCTTTGGGGATTGTTTCTTGCACACCAATTATAATAGGTATCACCTTCACCTTCGTCTTCCATATTCTCTAGCAAGGTCAAGGAACTTATCTCTCTTTTCGTTTTCCTTTAATTCCACTCTGTGATCTACCAGGACGGCAAAGTTCACCATTCGGCGGGATCACTTTTTTATTATTTATTATCGCCAGGTCTGGTCGTTTGGCTGGAATCTATTTGTATCTTATAGTGCCAGAGAAGTTTATGCGTTTCTTTATCCAGGACAGATTCTGGTTTGTGCATATACCATTTGGTAAAAGTAAAGTTGGCGACCATAGTCGAGGGTGACCCGAAGGCTCCCTTTTCGATTGCTACAAGACAGGTGGAGGGGAGGGAGCTACTCCTTTCCCTGGATTTCTCCACTTTACCCTTGATCCGTACCTTATAATGCTGAGTGTTAAGCAAGGTGGCATCTAGTATCTTTTTTAAAGTCTTTGGTATGACTCGACCTGGGATTGAACCCAGGTCTCCCGGGCCATTGGCGAACACTCTAACCATTATGCCAATGGCCGGTATACCATTCGGTAGTATGGTCAAATTTCAATGTTTGCCACAATTCCCAGTGGATCCCTTTCCTCACCCGGTCGTAACTCGTCTTGAACTCTTTTGGCGTTAATCTTCTGCATTTGCTTTTATTATGGGATTAATCGTTTGATCTCTATCAGTACATTATCTACACTTGCTATTTTGTTGCTTCGCTTTAACAAACGAGGTGTATACGATAAGTTTCCAGACTTTCTTTCGTATGGCCACTTTTATTGATAGTACACACATGAAGCTCTAGTCCCCTTCAAAATAATCTCCTCCGGCTGCAATGCACTTGTTGTACCGTTACAACAACTTCTGGAAGGCCCCATCGAAGTGCTCTTTTGTGAGCGTGTCAATGACCTTCGTCACAGCCTCTTTCATCTCCTCAATTCTCTCATAACTACAGCCTCTGAGCTTAGGGAATAAGCAAAACTCACAGGGAACAAGGTCTGGACTATAGGGAAGCTGAGGAACTGTCTTGATACCCATCTTGGTCAAATAGTCTGTAACAAGGATGGAGTTGTGGACTGGTGTATTGTCCTGGTGGAAATGCCACTGACCCGTTTTGAAGAGTGCAGGCCTCTTCCGACGGAATCTCTTCCTGAACTCCCTTAAAACCTCAGCATAGTAACCCTAACCGTAACCCTTTGGCCAATCAACTCTGATGTATTGACTTCCTTACTCCTCCCACGCCTCTCATCATCTCTCACAGACTCCCTTCCTTCCTTGAATCTCTTATGCCACTTAAAAACTGATGCTCGATTCATGCAAGATGCTCCAAAAGCAGTCTGAAGCATTCCATACGTTTCTGCGACATTTTTTCCAAGTTTAAAACACAATTTTACTGAATATCATTCTTCTAAAGTCCAGATTGCATTTTTGAAATTCACCAGCTATGATAATCAGGCTTTAGTAGGGCGTATTCCAATTGCTACTGTAGCTGTTCATTTGAAGCTGAAATCATAACAATTGGTCAGTGATCTCATAAGATGTATAGCAATAACATAGTGAATTTTCAAGAGTCTACGACAATTTTAAATGCCTGTACAAAAAGTCTGGAAACTTATCGTATGAACCTCGTAGTTGGTTGTTATGGCGTTGTTTTGTGCTGCTATTAGAAGAGACACAGTTTCTTAAAATTTCCCTTTCTTAGCCATGTGCAGGTCTTCACGTGAGAGATTTCGTTTATTTGTCGTTTGAAATATCCATGCAGTTCTTATTCTTCTCATTTCTGTTTCCTAATTATTGTTGTTCTCTTGATCATTATGTTGTTTGTATTGTTTCTGCTCACTGTAATTAGTCGTTCTTTGCCATTTTTTTAGGTTGTCTTCGAATCCTTGTATTGATACTGTCTTCAATTCTGGTGAGTCCTCTTCCTGTTTTTCTTGATACATATAGTCTGTCTATATCTTCTCCCGAAAGTAAAGCTTTATGCATTGTCATTAGCTATCTTGTCCTCTTGTTCATTTGTCTGAGTTCTTCCCTGATCCATTTCAAGAATGACCCCCGAGTATCTTACAAGAGGAACAGCCCAGGTGTTTATCCGTTTGATGAGATCCCACCTACAGCCAAGAACGGCTCGTACTTCCTTTGTATGGCTTCCTGTTTCTGCTAATACAATAACGTTCACCTATCACTCGTTGTTTGAGTTGTTTTTCCACCGGTCTTATCTGAAGACCACAACATTATTATTATTATTATCATTATTTTATTCCTCGTGAGTTTTTTTCCCGTAGGGTTTAGCTGGCGGTCTTTTCACTGGAGTCTGAGTGATAACAAATCTCCTCTTGTCTCTGGGCCACGTCTCAGTATTCTAGCCATTCACAACAATTTTGTAGTCTGGATGGTCTTGATTCTTCCAATCCCATTTCGAATCGTTTAGGGACCGTTTTAAGCGCAACAACAGTTATGGTTGTTATCACTGTCATTCTTCATATGCCACTGCCTTTTTCTTTTAGCTTTCGAGCAAGGTACAAGTACTTGTCTATTTTTTCGTTTCCTTTAGAGTTTGCCGGATGAAATTTGTGGGAGGGGTTGATTATCACTAGGTCTGGCCGGAAGGAGGTGATCCCTTTGAGTCACGAAATCCCAGAGAATATTATGCGCCTCGTTTTTTTGGTAGGGATTATCACTTGATCTGGCCGGAAGGAGGTGATCCACTTGAATCTCAAAACCCCAGAGAATTTCATACGTCTCATTGTCTTGGATAGATTCTCGTATGTGTATATACCATTTGGAAATATGGTTCAATAAAGTTCAAATTTCAGTAGCAGGTATTATAAGCAAAGGGAGTGGGGTTACGCAAAGCTTAGTTAATAACAAAAAAAAACTTTGGAAGAACTTAAGCAATGATGTGCAAGCTCAGTACTTAGATGGGTGACTACTTTGTAAGTGTAAGTTTTGTAAATAACAACAAGCGGAGGATATAATTCCAAACATACACGCTGAAATTTGAAAGTAAGTTCACATTCCAAGATATCCTGTCGAAGAATTGAACCTTAAAGAAAAGGGGGTCTTGTTGATAAATGATGAGTGGATTATACGTCTCCCCTTGATCACGACAGATTTTTTTGTCTATGTTCCCGATCTGGCCACCCTCATAAGACGATGTTTTGCCGCACCGGTGAGGCCCACGCAACAGCTATTCTAAGCATATGTGTGTATATGTCATTTATTGATAAAAGACTAATGATCTGACAGCCCTGACTTTCAGGAGCAACACAGTTTGGATTCAGCTCAATTGGATGACACTGTTCATGATAATGAGAATTCGACCCGATGGGATGATTAGCCGTCTCACACCAATCTGTCAGAAATGAACAACTATATAATGACTGTTATAAGAAGCTATGAGAATTTGAGGTCTTAAAATAGAACCAGAAATAGAGAAATGGATGAATGGAAGAGAAAAAAGAACTAGAGAGAGAGTAAAATCACAGCTTATTGACAAATAGGATTATAGATATTTAAATGAGGCTGATCTATAAAATAAATTATATCGCATATACAATAGTACAATGTTGTTAGATAATTATAATCACTTATATTATTTAGGTCTAGCACAAGGCCAAATATTAAGCCCTGTTGACAAACTTAATATACGATAACTGTATTCCTTGCAGAGGGCTAAGAACCACCCCCACCACTTAAGAAAAGAGGGTGTTCTGGGTATAATACTAAACTGCATCCAGTCGGAAGGCTCCAGTTCTGGATATCTGCTATTACTCCCAGGTCAACTCTGACCCGGAGCGGTAGTACCTGTTAGGGTCCTATCTAGAGATTAAATAGATCTGTTTAAAAATTACCAGTAATCGATAGGAATACTTGATATGTTATAACTGTGTAAATTTTTTTAAAAAGGCCTTGAATCAAGGAAAATATTTTTATAACTGAAACCAAACATTTACAAATTAATGAAATTTCAGCATTAAGTAATCTGTAAAAATTTTATATGCCTTTGAGAAAATAAACTAGACCAAACCAAGTGAGAAAAGCCTCTATTAAACAAATAAACCAGACCAAACCAAGTGAGAAAGGAGAAGGGCCTAAAGTCATTACGTGAGCCCAGATACATAGAGGGATAAATAAAAGCTATTGCAATATTTTGGTTCGTGCTAGCAGTTTAAGCCTTGACAAGTAGTTAGTGTGTTGACACGTTATACATTTGCTTCACACTGCATATGTAAGTTGAAAGCCGCAGAAATGAACTTTACAACCGAATCTAATGTTTATGCTTTATGTGCTTGAACAAGGCTAGAAAGTCGCCACAGAAGCAACCAAAAATATTTGTTGAGCGAAATGTAAAGGTACAATTGATCTCTGTCCAGTAAAGAGAAGGTTAAAGACATTTTACTCGGGTTGCAAGAACCTCGACGATTAGGCAAGGTCAAATAAGCGTAAAACCGTGGATTTCGAACTCATCTTATAGAGGCTAATCCGACTAGTAGTGCTAGGAGAGTATCAGGCGATCTGGATATCTTACAGTTCAGTGTGGTTCATGACCTTCATGACCTCGGGGGCAAAATCATGAGGAGTTGCCGAATTGTGCTTCACGTACTGCGAAAATTTTGCAAAACTTTTGAGTCGTCCTAGTATTGATGACGAATGAAATGACTGAGTCACACTTAGCGTAATGGTTATCGTGGTTGGAAATGAAATCGGTGTTCTAATTTCAAATCCTGGACGAAAGTGTTTGTATTTTACTCACGCTAATGCCACAGTTATCAGTAAACTAGATTCTTTAGTCTTGGTAAGGCAACCAATGTAGGAGAAGAAAAACTGAATTCAAAACAGTTTTATTCCGCTAAAAACATTGACCTTTTGTCACATTCTGCTCGTTGGGGAGGGGTTGGGTAAATACATACAACAGAATAGTGAAAGTATAAAAGAGAATAGTGTAGAAGAGTACTAAAACAGTGAGTTTGTTTATCGTTGAGTGCTCTGCACTTGTGACCTTGTGTCAGATTGATATTAGTTTAATGAATATTTAAAGATACTTTGTCTGAGAGAAATTTACTGCAAGTTAGTCTCCCAGATTGGTAACTAATGAAGTTGATCGTCACTAGGTGCCCGACACATAGTGTTAGCTAAGCTTAGATAAGGATCCTTATCACATTCATAAAGCATTCACGGAAAAATGAATTCACTCGCAATAGCTTGTGAGATAAGGACACTATGTATTGTTTTTCTCAAGTAAGCTGAATTCTTGTCATAATCTCAACTCATATTCAGCTCCACCTACAAAATAGGAAATAACTATTAACTGCACTGATTTTACGGTCAGAGAGAGAGAGGGGGGGGTGAATTGTGTTTATTAGTGTTTGAAAGAGAGTAATAGTGAGAGGAGGGATGGAAGAAGAAATTATAAAGAAAGAGAGAGAGGGTGAGAGGAAGAGAATGAGTGAATTTTAAGGTATGAAAGAGAGAGACAGTGAAAGGAGAGATGGAAGAAGAGACAGATTTAAAGAAGAAGAAGAAGAAGAAGAAGAAGAAGAAGAAGAAGAAGAAGAAGAAGAAGAAGCAAAGGTGAAAGTAGAAGGCCAGGGACTATGACAACAGTCAAATCGGATTAGTGATAAGGATTTAGATGAGACAAATCTATCCAAAACGTTCTATATTTCGCGATGTGACTCAGTGTTTCCTATTGTTACAGTTATTAGATAATATATGCTGCTTATTTTGCTTCTCTGTTAAACCTCGATTTAAAAATACCCCCCCTAAAAAATCACCATTACCAACATATCACCATTACCAATAATTACGTAGGATTGAAGACGTCAGTCAACACTTTACTAACAACATTCTTTTTTATGCATCAGTTTTATTCATTTTTCGTCCTGTTGGTGACTGTATCCCCTGCAGAGAGGTAAGACCCTAGCCCTAAAAAGAGGATATCCTGTTAATGACGCTAAACTACATCTAATGATAAGATTCCAGTTCTGGATATCTGGGGAGTGTAGAATACCCCTTCCTTTCCATTACTCCCAGGTCCACTCAAACCCACAGTGGTTGTACGTATTAAGGTCCCATCTATAGATCAAATAGATCTTAATACAATGTTACAGGGCAGTAGATTAACAACTATACCACTCCCCTGCCAATTCAAATAGATCTGTTTGAAAATTATTCATATTCACAAGAAATACTTGATGCCATGTAATTTATTTGTTTTAGGAATATTTACTAGAAGCTATAATTGCTTAATAAGGATTCTTATTATTAATAATTTTAAACTACGTAACAGTGAAGAAACTAATGATTTTTATTAAATAGAAACAATTACTTAAAACCATATTTGTATTCGATAGGAATATTTGATATCATATAATTGTACAAAACCCACCCAAAATATTCTTAAGCAACGACGCAAAAAATATAAATATAAATATACAATGAAAGCGATTTTCTAAAATCTAAGCATAAAATAAGCCAAAACAGGTTGACATGCATCAAAATAATTCAATTTTTTTCCAGTTACGAAAATCTTTGTCTTGATGTTTCCGTATCTTTATTTAATGGCATATCAACTTTCGTGGGTTATCTAATGCCAAAGCCATCCTTCTAGAAAACAATAGTGGTACTATTTAACCCATAGCTTGGGAAGGGATAAGGGAGTTCATACCTTTCTCAATGACATTAGTCCAAAAGTGAACGGGATTGCGCTACTGGAGTTCGAAGTTGCTTAGTACGATGTTGCCGACGAGTCTTGATGGGCTAATTATTTTAATCGTTCATATAGAACGGCCAAATATCAATTTTACAGATCCGAGCAAAATCCGAAAAGAAACGAAACGTTTTCATAAACAAATTTAGCAACACATGTTTTCTTAACAAGACATGCATCTTTCAAAACTTTATAGGCTTCCTTCATAACTTAATGTCTCCTTCATAACTTAATGTCTCCTTGAAAACTTGATGTCTCCTTCCAAACTTAATATGTCTCCTTAAAAACTTGATGTCTCCTTCCAAACTGAATATGTCTCCTTGAAAACTTGATGTCTCCTTCCAAACTTAATATGTCTCCTTGAAAACTTGATGTCTCCTTCCAAACTTAATATGTCTCCTTGAAAACGTTATGTCTCCTTGAAAACTTAATGTCACCTTCCAAACGTAATATGTCTTCTTGAATACTTGATGTCTCCTTGAAAACTTGGTGTCTCCTTCCAAACTTAATATGTCTCCTTGAAAACGTTATGTCTCCTTGAAAACTTGATGTCGCCTTCCAAACGTAATATGTCTTCTTGAATACTTGATGTCTCCTTGAAAACTTGGTGTCTCCTTCCAAACTTAATATGTCTCCTTGAAAACGTTATGTCTCCTTGAAAACTTGATGTCTCCTTCCAAACGTAATATGTCTCCTTGAATACTTGATGTCTCCTTGAAAACTTGGTGTCTCCTTCCAAACTTAATATGTCTCCATCAAAACGTAATATGTCACTTTCCAAAATTCATGTTTCCTTCAAAACTTGATGTCTCCTTCCAAACTTACAGTGTCATTCAAAACAATTCTCTCCGCTCTTGATACACTGTTTCTTGGTACCACTGACATTTGTCATCGTCATAAAAAAATGGAATTAGCGATGCTTATTCAAATTCTGGACAAGGCTGTTTCCTTTTTCCCTTCGCTATAATGCTCTTGGGAAAGGCATTAATTAATTAATTAATATATTCTCCCGCCTGCTATGGATAAATAGTAGGGCAAGCTGAGTTCTTTAGCTTTCCAACAGCAATTAATCAAGGAAAAAGTAACGTCTGATTTCGAACCAGCTTTACTTCGCTGACCTTGTGTTACATCCCGCTCATGGCGGAGGGGTTATGTAAATACATGCATCATTCTCAGCATTTTCCCCATTTGACAACAACAAAAGTCAACTATGTTCATTAAAACTTTCATTCGCCATGATAGATAGTACAAACTTCATGATATAACCGCAGAACTTGAATTCGCTGGTCCATGAAATCGTATGCGAAAAGTTGGGATATCAGAAAATGTCATCTCATTGGATTCCTAAACAAGAGACTGCAGAAGAATTCACTCGCCGCAATGAAACATTAAATTGACGATGTTATCAAACTTTTTTCTTACAGTTAGCGCATATAGATTGCGTATATCCCTATTGGCAAGTGAGAAACAGTCATATTGTGAAACTTTATCTGTTTGTTTTTTATTCCTGCATAGAATCTTTACTGAGGCTATTCTATGATCGGAAGATACTCCTCCAAAAAAGGAATATGCCACACAGTTCAAAGCACTGTTTATCCATTTGGATAAGTATAGGTCCATGGCTTTCCTCCCTTTTTGGAATTTTGTGTTTAGACATGCAAACCTGTTATAGAATGAAAAGTCTGCTTGATATTCACCATTTCCGTTTGGCAAGTTGCCTGCAGAATTGGTTATTTCCATCTTTGTCTATTTAGGTATTTATGTTTTCATCGACAATCAGAACTTTGTGTCTTGAAATGTGTCGAACAAAGGAAAATATCAAGTTATAGAAGATGGTGATGTCCGTTTATGCAGGACTTGCCATTAAATGCAGCACATATTATTCTCGGTTGGATTCTCTCGATGCTATTTAAAGGTATCAAGAAAGAGAAGCATTCCTACGATTCCACGGCAAAAACGGAGTTTTCCATGCACATGATGACACAAATGCATATATATATATATATATATATATATATATATATATGAATGAGGTGGCTGGGATGAATAGTTATCGTCGTAGGAAATGGACACGGTGACACGAGTTCAAATCCTGGATGAGACTGATTGCATTCCGCATAGCACTAATACCCTTGGGAAAGGTATGAATTCAATTATTCTCCCTCCAGCTATGGGTAAATAGTAGGCCAGACTAGGTTCTTATGCCTTGGTAAGGCAACTAGTCTAGGAGAAGGAAAACTCTGAATTCAAAACTGTTAAATTGACTTTGCATCATATCCTGCCCGAGCGGAGGGGTTGGTAAATATATATATATATATATATATATATATATGTGTGTGTGTGTGTGTGAGAATTTGTGGTGGTAGGACCAATTTACGTATTATTTTCGTTGGAGGGACATTTGAACACATATACGACGTTTTTCCTATCATTTATAACAACAAATTTAAAACTCTCAGTTTAATTATTTCCAATAATTCTTCCTCATCCACCGAACTTCTTCATAGGACAAACGTTTTAATGTGTTCAAATGTCCCTTGGTAGACTGCGTCTCCAACGTAAATAATACGTAAATTGGTCTTATCACCACGAATTAATCTCCCAACTCCAACCTAAAACCAAAGTACTTGTCAGGAAACTTGAAAGGATCCTAATGAAATTATATAGACAAAAGTGGTCAGTATTTAATTAAACATGTTTAAATGAAAGACTACTTCCCACCTACACGCACACACACACACACACACACATATATATACATATATATATATATATATATATATATATATATATATATATATATATATATATGATTGCTCGATCTTCGCTCATGTCTGCCGACATTGTTGGGATAGAAGCCCTTGACTGAACCCACTCCTCTCAGATAACTTTTCAAGCCAGCTGCAGTCTTGCAAACCTTGAAACAGAAATGACAAACAAATGGATTGATGATTGTAGATGCTTTTGATTCGTTTCTGGTAGATTTTCGTGCTATATATATATATATATATATATATATATATATATATATATAATCAGTGATATTTTTGATTTAAGAGTTCTCAGTATTACAGATAGAACATGTATATGAAAGTTAGAGTGACATAGACACTGAATCAGAGACGTTTGGCGGCTGACATTTTCTTGCCTATGTGATCATCAAATCAATTCAGATAATATCTATGTAAATCTGTTCATCTTTATCAAGATATTTGTTATATATATATATATATATATTCTAGTTGATACTGATACGGCAAGATGAAGTCTTGGCCTCAAGATATCACTCCTTTATCATATATGTTACTAGGCTGTACACACGTCATTTAAACTTTAAATTTTAGAATAAAAAATTAAACTCCTCTCAAATTATATATATATATATATATATATATATATATAGAGAGAGAGAGAGAGAGAGAGAGAGAGAGAGAGAATATTGTTATTCTCTAAGTTTTAATTAGTTTGATACACAAACGATATTGTACATGCAGTTCCTAAGTGGTTACCCATCAGATCATTACTCCCTAACTTTGGTGATCCAGTAGAAAGACTTTCTTTCTATCAAATCTACCTAAAAGTAACTGTCTTTGTCTGTTCGGTAAATTTAATCATTCAGACCTTGAACTGCTTGGTCCTCAGATGTATCTCAACTGGAATTTCAGAAAAATCGTTTCGAAAACACATTCAAACTTAACACCACGTATAGATATGTTTGGTTTAAAATAACGCCTCTTTCGACCAAAAGAATACTTGAATGCTGGTTATTCTTTTTGTTTTTTCTTTTTATTTGAAGTATCTGATTTGATCTCCAGTTTAAAATACCGAGCTCTATAGAACAAAACAGTGCTCAGTCTAAAATATTGGTATAACTTGACATATTAAAATGGCGCTCAACCAGAAATAAAAGGTTAAGCTACGTTGCAACTGATCCGATGGGTTACCGCTTAGAAGCCTCTATCTTCCGGAAAGAAAGAAAACCAAAGATTTTTTTATATTTATTTTTGTAGAGTTTATTTCAGTTTTTTGAAAAATAAATTAGCAAAATATTTGCGCATAAACTGAAGGGACTTATTAATTTTTTTTCTTCTAAAAATCACCCCTGTCAGTCCCTCCAGGCTGAGAAAATAACACAAAATAAAAAAATTGAATGAAATATTAATAAAATCACAGTTCTATAACATTTTATATTGAGCCAAGAAAATGGCTTGTCTTGTTTTTTTATGTACTTCTAAAACCAACATTTTGGTTTTATGGACATTTCCTTTTTTGGAGAAAATGGTGTTGTATGTATTATAATTGACGTCTTTCACGGCAAGGTTTAAGAAAATTATCACTGGTTTGCACATGCCTGTATATACATATATACATAATGAATTTTATGGTTACTGATGTGTGTTTAGTTGTATGTGTCAATATGATGATTATGGAATTTTTCAATGCCGTAGCAGTTACCAACGCCGGAAACGAAATCGCCGGAACGATTTCGAATTTCGCCTGGTATTGCTCATGTTCACTTCTCTTAGTGAGAAACGATCGAACCTGCTTCTCCCCGTCCTTTTTCCAGTTATCTCGATAAAAATGTCGTGTCACAGATCGGGATAAGATAGGATGAACGGACACATGGGAAAACTACTTTCACTAACCTATCTTATCTACTCAGTCCCCGACGGTAGCACATAAAAGCTGTTACCTCTATAGTCAACCTTGACAAGAGTAAATAAGATGGATTTTTGGATATTTTTTAATTGTATTTTTGTATTCATGTTTTGTAGATACGTATTTTGCAGAAGAAAAAAAATCAGCTTGAATCATTTTTTGTTCGTCTTATATAAGGTACTATTATTTTTATTATTATTATTATTATTATTATTATTGTAGAAAATATTGTCCTTTATATTAGTAATACTCGTCAACTAGAACTTCTTTTTAACACGTTGACGTTTTCTTGATTTTAATAAGTTAAGATGGACGTGGGCCTTTTAAACTCTCTTCAAAGAATTATTTTTGTTTTATTTCCATTTCACAATTTAAGAGATCACTAGTGCATGTGTTGTGCTTTCTTGAAATCAAAAAATCCCTTTACACATCGGAGGCAATAATAATAATAATAATAATAATAATAATAATAATAATAATAATAGCAGCAATGTTTTCGTTTTTCTTTGTCTCTAATCTTTTTTTCAAATCGATTTGACCATCCGATCCCAAGTTGGATATATACAAATATTTTTTTGTCAGCTTCTTTGAGACCAAGTTGCGTCGTTAATTTTAATGTGAATTCTTTTCATTATTATTTTCTTTTAAACCTTATTTTGTTAGCAAGTCGTTGCGTATTTTAACCGAAATGTGGCCATCAGTTTGACATTATCAGATGCCCTCCCTTTTTTTTAGAAGAAATGTTTTATTTTTAAATATCGACAGAGTTCAGGATATACATATTGGATTTTGACTATTTTAAAAAATTCAATCACTAGGGTTTGTTTATCCCGACAAGGATATCCTTTGTCAATTTTTTGCCATCTTCATTTTTAATAATGGTTTGTTTTTCCTACTAGAAAAATGTGCGTATATATATATATATATATATATATATATATATATATATATATATATATATATATATATATATATATGTTTGTATGTGTGTATGTGTGTGTGTTTATGTATATATAAATAATGTTTTCGCGTCATATTTTTTAAAATTTTAATTTATTATTTTTTTTCGTTGATTTTGAATTATTGATTTTTTTTCAAGGCGTAAAGAATTCACCCTTCGTTTATTAATCAAATTTGGACCAAATTGTAATCCTCTTCAAATGTTTTCACAAGTACTTTACTAAGCTTAACTCGGCCTGACACCAGAGTGACAAGAAAATGTGTTCTCCAGTCTTTCGAATAATAATAATAATAATAATGATAATAATAATAATAATAATAATAATAATAATAATAATAATAAACCTGCCTTAAAAATCAGGATTGGAAACCTTAGCTTTTAGCAGGACTCGAACAATGAGCAGTCGCGTCAGTAGGAAATATGCAGTTATTTCAGCCTGGACAGGTGCCCTCATTCATTTTATTCAATAAAAGAATATCAACTGGAATAGATTTCTTACCCTCCCACACACCTGAATCAGTTGTTATATGAACTTTAATCGCAGACAGAATTAATATTGTATCAATACACAAAAAATATATATATACATTAATCTCAGTAAATTTCACAAACCTCCTTATAAAAAAAATAAAATAAAATAAAGAAAAGACAATCTCCCTTCCTTTTTTATTTTTCACAGGGAAACAGGGATAATTTCTATTTCTAAGAAAACGTCATTTTAAAAAATACTTAATTTAAAAAAGATAAAGTTCATTAATCAGAAATAATAATTTTTCTTTTGGTATTTAGATTTCTCGTCCACTGCTTTTTACCTTTTAATTTTTTTTTCTTTGTTTGTAATCAATCGTAAGTGAAACAAAAGAAATTTAATATGTCTACTCTTAGTAATCAATTGATTTTTTGGCAATTTTTATTTTTTTTTTTTTGTGGCTTTTTGGCTTATTTTTAAAGAAAGTAAAATAAAATTGAAAAGAATTAGTCAAACCTAATTCAAATACATTTTTTTCCCTGCTCAAAACTTGAACCTTTAGAGCAGATTGAAGCTCCAAATATATATTGCGATTTACTAAGTTTAAAATAGCCTGGCAGTCGACTAAAACTGCAGGACTGTGTAATGAAGGTAATTGATCAGAAGAACTAACCATTACCCTATGGCGACACGCCCAACTCAAAATATAAATAAATACAAAAAATAAATTATTAGATAGCTCAATAAATAAAATGAGTGAATTTTGAGTTGATTTTAAAATATTTTAAATTTACATCTATTTTTTTTTTTTTTTTTTTTAGTTTGTTTTTGTAAATGATACTTGTGACGAACTCGCGTAGGAATTTCGATATCCATTCAGATTCTGCGCTTTACGGCCGAATTTCGTTATTCTTACGCCACAAAACAAAAAAAGAATGTTTGATCTTGATTTGGGATCATGGAAAGGTGATCAAATATTTTTCCCGGGAGCGGTTTGAATTTTTAAATTCTGAATAAATGTATTAGATGTATTAGATGTATTAGATTAGATAGAATCATCACCCCAAAATGGTCGTAGAATCAGGAACTGTTTTTCATCACTTATGGTCCAAGAAGTGGAATAACAAAAAAAAAAAAAAAAAAAAAGAAAAGGATCTATTGGATAAATTAAGTAATAAATAATTTAATTAATAAATAAATAATTTAAGAAGTATATTCGTTTGCCCTTTTTTTTCTTTCATTTAATTTGTCATTTAATAAATACAAAGTCGCAGTAATTCTAGATATCAACATTTTTAAGTGATGAGCAAATGTAAAGAGTTAAGATATGAGATATGTTCAAAACTATATTTTTAAATGTGAATTAATTTTTGCTGTCTTTTTCATATTCGATTTTATAATTCAATCGGATATGAAAGATAAAAAAAAAGCGGCAAGTTAATTTTAAAAAGACGAAAACGAATATTAATATTGCTTTTTTTTAATTTTTTGAAAAACTTTTCTTAATTTTTCCATTTCAAGACTAACAGCAAATTTGATTTTCATGTTACTCACTAATAAACTTTCAGTTTAACAATCACACTTATCCTGTGTGTCTCGTTTGCCCACGATCTGCAGACGAGAATTGGCCATAGGACTCACAAATCGAAATACTGTATGTCCGCCAAGCATTCAGGATAAATGTTAAAACTTTCTTACTTCTTTTTTAAAAATCTTCTCACAACAATTCAAAACTCTTAATACTAAATGTAATGTTGGAATTGAAAAGAAAAACTGTTTTTATTTGAAATAATATTCAGAAAAAAGTAGCGTAGAATCTTTTTAAGAGCAGTGGATATGTTTTTAAGTTGATGTAAGTAAAATTCTAATTTTTTCCTACTTTGATTAGACGAGAGATAATTTAAACGGTTTTCTTAGAATATAATCTTGAATATTGTTATAGAAAGTCTTAAAATCGGGGTAGTTTTTCTTAAGAGGTTCGGGAATTGTTTACATCAACTTTGGACAAAACAAAAATGCTGTAAAATTATTCGTATCTTACATGAAGCGTCGGCAAATATATTCAATTTTTGAATTGTATTTATTTCATATAAATTTCGATTACCTTTTATCATAACTCCCAGATCATCATTCCATTAGTGTTTGCAAACAAAAGATGTTAGCATATCAGAAAAAGAAGAAGAAGAAATAATAATAAAACTCTACGAATTGCTTTCAATGACTCAGACCATTTGGCCTTCGTAGTCAGCAAAGACAATCTCCTAAAGATGGAGAATGCGAGTTCGAATCTTGCTAAAGACTCTTGTTTTCTGATTTAAGCTGATTTCTGAGGAACGTGCAACGAGTGTCTGTGAATTACGACAAAGAGCAAATGAAATAAAAATGAAAGAAATAATAATCAATAATCGATAACAATACAAACAAATCTCTTATATATCTGCGATTATCCAATATAACAACAATGATTTTGAAAAGGGATAAATGTCAGGAAATTGATATAAAAAACTGAAAGTATTTTTTTATCCAGGGTGTTAAGTAGTTATTTACTTCATCAACCTCCGATTGAACTTGAACCAATTTTCATGGAATTTTACTTAGTCGGGCACAAGATTACATTTGTAGGGCACCCAGTGAGAATCAAACTCACTTCTGTTGTAATAATGTGGTGCCCAAAGAAATTGATGAGCTTAGTACGTTCCATGCTGACGAGTAGTGTTATGCGCTCATTGAGAAACAAACTGTTTTTGCAAGACGAGCTCGTTAACCATCACGCCATAAAAGTCAGCAAAGAGTAATCAAACCTAAGAGAGAAAATATTTTTGTAAAGAGATGAATTCTTTATTAACTGTTTAAAAAGTAAATTTGATTATTTCACAAGCCTAAATAAAACTATTTTAAAAAACCTTTTAAATCGTCAAATTGATTCTGACATAAAGGTCACTCGAGTGGAGCACTCAGTAAGGATCGAACCCGCTCGTAACAGTTTCTGAGACGATCTTGCTAACTGTTGCCGTACGATAAGTCACACGTACGTAGATATCAGCTTTGCTTAATCTGGCGCAAGGGCTCAGAAGTTGAGTACTCAATGAGATCCGTATTCACTCGCAATATTTTCTGAAACTATCTTGCTAACCCTCACGGTACGATTAGCTTTGGATAGTCTAGCAAAGGCCGCTGTACTGGAGCACTAGTAATGATTTCCATGACTAGCTTGCAGCACCTTGCTCAAGAGTAGGCGCAGTGTACTAGATTTGGCTTGTCTGAAACAAGACCATGGTAATAGTGCATTTAGTGAGGATCGAACGTATTCGCAATGATTTCTAAGAGTAGTCTTCTAACATTTCCCCAACAGCAAACATTTTGTAGATATTTGCTGCAATTACTGCGTATTCATTGTGGATTAAACTCATTAGAAGTATCTTGCGAGATTAGCTTACTTATTATCGTTGTAATTGTTTATAAGTTTTATTGTTGGCAGAGAGATATCATTCAACCATTTAAAGGTATATTCCGTCTGTCCTTTGCCAAGGAAAGTTCGTTTTTTTTCTTTTTAATTTAACACTAATTATTTCAATTAAAAACTAGGATTATATAGTTAACGATAAATATAGATCATATTTTCTTTTTTTTTTATATTAAATAAATAGTTTAAAAGAAATTCATATTTATGGATAGTTTAAGAAAGAGAAAGAAAATGAGGTCATTGTTAATAAGACTTTAAAATGGCGCACACGACACGGAAAAGAAAAGAAAAAAAGATGATTTCTAAAGCCGATAATTGCACCATTAAAAACATGCGCCCTTCCCGGGTTTTCTTTTAATCATACAGGGGAGGTAACTGCAGCCAGCCAATCTAAACCTCTCCATCTTTTACGCGGCCAAATGCCCAACCCCTTTGTTGATGCCCTTGTCTCTTTCTGGTTCAATGAGGTATCGAACCACGTTCTTTCTTCATCTATTGATTTTTTGTGTTGGGGATTAACCAGTGTATGACATCTGATCAATGTCACATGTTATATTTTGCTAATTATCTTTTCCAATCGAATTGATTGGCTGACGAAAATTATCGTCAGTTCTTGTTCAGTCAGATTAATCAACAGTTTTTGTTGTTTTTTTCTTCTTTTAATAGTCATATTTTGGAATCGTTCATGTTGATGCTGAAAGAAATTATACAAAGTGTTTTCTTGATTCTTTTTTAAAATTTGTTTTTTTTTTTCTTGTTCAATCAGATTGATGCGTTTAAATTTGTTTGGAAATTGGTTGATATGCTTGAGGTTTTTTTGCTTTCATGCAGAAGAATCACGTAAACCTTCGTCTTGAATTTCGAAATATTTTTCACCCTTATTTTCAATTGACCGGCAGTTGTACGGGTTTCGCGTAAGCGTTCTTTTGCAACAACAAAAAGCCTACATATAAGATGACACCATCACAAAAAAAAGCAAAACAAAAAACAAAAAAAAAAATTACTAATTCCCGCAACTTACAAGAGTCTCATACTAAACAATATATATATATATATATATATATATAGGTAGATACTCAGGATATAAAAGTGTCGGTCAGTGTTCTCTTTTTTTCTCTTTCGTACACTATATTTTGTGTGTGTATACTTATAAGGAACCTCTGTTGTAAGGGTTAACATTAGCACGAAATATTTCCTGTATAACGAAAGCACGAAGATCTCTTAGAATTTTTGGTAAGGTCAGACAGACACATTTTCCGACTGGAAGGGGCATCTCAACAAGTTAGCAATAACTATTCATTTGGTTGGTAGTATTGCATCCGTTTCATTCGTTTTTGTTTTTTGTTTTGTTTTTTAAACCGAATCGACATAATGCGGTTCGTGAATTCCAGAATCGAAAGAATTTTGTTCTTCGTGTCTGGGTCGTTTCGAAGCGTTGAAATCGTTATCAACAAATATATTCTTGTTGTTGTCCAGCATCGTGTTGTTCTTCTTGTCGTTAGTGATTTGGGAAGATGATGTCTTCTTCTCGAAAAGTTTCTTGGTGATGGACAACTTTTCAGTGGCCTCGTTAATGATGTCATCGAAATCGCTGGTTATTTTATTTTTCTGTTCGTTGTTCAATGACAGAGTAGATGGAGAAGGATATTTGTGGGCCAATTCATTTTCTGATTCAAACATTTCCGTTTCGGACACTGACCACTGGCTTTCGCTGAGATCGCAAGAACTTGAGGGCAGTGATCCGCGGCTGGACAAATAACCACGCTGTACTTTGAGGTCTTCGATGGCTTCATTCAAAATAAGCAGCTGCTTCATCAGAGAAAGGTCTTGATCCATAAGTGATGCCTGCGAAAGAGATGAAAAAAATACCATTAAAACATCTTTAAATCTAGTTCATGAGATGCGAGATAGAGAGAGAGAGAGATAAGATAGATGTTATATATCATAATTCTGTTTCTTCAAGTTTTAAGCACAATCATCAGACGGAAGTGTGAGGGATAGCCACTCATACTCACACGAGAAAAAAATCAAATGCTTACTGAGACGTTTCCGACGACGATTACTGCTCTGCCATGATGGCGTAACGTTTATCATCGAAGGAAATGGATGCAACAGTAGGAGTTCAAATCCTGAACGAGGTTGCATTACACCTAGCACTTAATGCTAGGAGAAGGAAATCTCTGAATCCAAAATAATTATAAGTTGGTGACCGTAGTTGAGGGTGACTCGAATGCTCCCTTTTCGATAGCTACTACACCAAAGTGTAGGGAAGGGCGCTACTCCTTTCCTTGGATTGTTCCACTTTACCCTTGATTCGTACCTTATAATGCTGAGGCATCAAGTACCATTTTTAGAATCTTTGGTATGACTCGACCTGGGATTGAACCCAGGTCTCCCGGGCCATTGACAAACACTCTAACCATCATGCCAATGTCCGGTAACTAAAATAATTATACTCTGTTTAAAAATTCAATTTAATACAGCACAAGACGGAGTAGAGAGGTGAGAAGATTGTGTTGCACCAGTATTTTAAGTCTGAATAGCCAGCCTTAAAAATCATTAGTCAAAATCGTGTTTTTTTTATTTTAAATTTCTGACTTTTTGAAGAACAAATTCATCAGGTATGAGATAGAGCGATAAGATGTAATATATCATAAAAATCCGTTACTTCAAGTTTCATGTCGTGTGTATAATCATAAAACAAAGAACACACGGATATTTTTTGTTGTGAGGTTTTGAAATTAGTATTTAAAGATTTAAAATAATTAGATAAAACCTTTTAAATAAATTACGAATGAATTATTTTGGAAATTTCATTTTTAGAAAGAAGTTCGTCTTTTATTGTCTGCCGTCCAATTTTTAAAATACTGTAAATGATGAAAATTTATGGGGAGAAATAAAAAGCCAGCTGCAGCTGGCCATTTTGGGAAGGAAATCTTTTGGAATGACGTGGCGTTTGTTGAATGTTTTTGAATAACGAAAGAGCGGAAAGTATAAAAAAAAGGGGGGGAGAAAAGATAAGGGATACTGGTTTTAAACATGGGAGGAAGTGGTGTATGTGTGTGTGTGTGTGGAGAGAGAGAGAGAGAGAGAGAGAGAGAGAGAGAGAGAGAGAGAAAAGCTGAAAGAATAGTTAAAAGAGAAAGGGAGAGAGCATGCGTTTAAAATAAAGTGGAAATTTCGTCGAATATAAAAAAAAATAAAATGTTATAAGCAGATATTTGGCAGATATACAAATTAAGTGAAGAAAGGAAAAAGAGAGAAAGAAAAGGGAAAATTTATAAAGAAAACGAAAAAGAAAAAGAAAATGAAAAAGAGAGAAAAGAAAAATAGAAAAGAAAAAAGGAAGAAAAAAGAGAGAAACAGAAATAGATAAAGGGAAAAAAGAATATATATATATATATATATAGATAGATAGATAGATAGATAGAGAGAGAGAGAGAGAGAGAGAGAGATCATCAGAGAATTATGAAGATAGGAAAATATCTTTAAAGATAGAGATAGACAGCTGTAAAGATAATTTTTGTTTTATTTTTTGTCGGTAATTAACGACGGTTTCGTTTCACTAATGCGTGAGTTTTGTAGCTTTGTGGAAGAGCATTTTTATTCACTGGTTCTTTAGAAAAAATTCCAAAATTGCTCTTTTATATTTTATTTTATTTCTTTTTCTTTTTCTTTTTTTTAATGAAAAGAAAGTTCTTAATAAATCGTTGCTTTCCTCGCACTTATACAAAGGGAATTATTACTAAATGTTTCTAATTTTCTATTCTCTTCCCCCCCACACACACTTTTTTTTGATTGCTTCTGTCTTGTATTAACAACAAGAAAAAAAAAGGCAGGGGTGTTTCATTACAGTTTCAAATATGATTACAGGGGAAACTTCAGAGAACCCTTCATTCATGTCTGTATAGGGAGCTAATTTAGAATTAGAATGGGAACGGTTAGAATTCTCTAGGAATTTTTTATTTTTATCTTTTTCCTTCCAATTCGTGTACGTTAACCTCATCCAGACCGAATCTAACTTTCACCTTTCAAGGATGACATATCAAAAATCAATTAATCAGCTTTGACACTAAACTTAATCTGAGTAAGCGATCCGAGTTCAAATCCTAGACGAAGCTATCTGCATTTATAATTCGCCCAAATATAATCGGGAAAAGGCATGAACCAATCTGTTCTCTCCTGAGCTATGGATAAGGCAGACTGGGTTTCTTAGCCTTATCAATTAATCTAGGAGAAGGAAAACGCTGAATTCAAAACCAGCTGTATTAGTAACTTACAAAACTTTTTGCTTTGATGTGGCCCAAGGCCGGATTAATGGAGCTCCCAATGAGGCTAGAACTCACTCGTGAAGGTTTGTTTGTCAAGCTCGCTAACCATTATAAAAATTGACCTTGTGTCACCTCCTGTTCGTGGTGGAACGCTTGGGTAAATACATATTCACCAAATCTAATAATTTCTGGATTCGAACCAATTAAATAAAGGAGTAGCTTTATTAAGATCGATTTTGGTTATAAATAATACCTAATGATATCTGATTATATGATGTTCCATTAGAAATTATAATTTTTTGGTAGCTTTGGTTTTGAAGAAAATTAAACTTTTTATTAAAAATAATGATAGGTGATTCCTCGTGTATTACCTTCATGCTGAAAACTTTTTCGAAAGCGAGAAAGTTTTCAGCATGAAGGTAATACACGAGGAATCACCTTCCCGTGTGATTACGTAAGAAACGGTTACTGTAAACGCGTAATAACATCAACCGCCAAAAGTAAACGCGTTTTTTTAAATCACAAACTGCACTCAGAAAATGAAGATTAACGTCCAATGTAGTCTCTGCATTTAATTGATCTGGCGTATATATTCATATATATATATATATATATATATATATATATGATTCTCTTAATACCCTGTCCGGTGGCAAAAGCTGCTTGGTAGCGCCAGGAGTGGCAGTACCGCCTTGAGCTACCGAAACTGTGTTATCACCCCTGGATGGCGGCTGATGAGGATATGGTCTCGCACGTGCTTTCACACGTTGTATGATGAAAAAAAAAAAATATATATATATATATATATGTGTGTGTGTGTGTGTGTGTGTGTGTGTGTGTGTGTGTGTGTGTGTGTGTGTGTGTGTGTGTGTGTGTATACATATTGGCGATACAGTATGAAACAATTTACTTGGGCCCTAACCAAAACTGATATTATTAAGAATTATTTGTTGCAAAACTCTACAGAATTAGAATTCATTAACCAAATATACGACTATGTAGCGGTCCAAAAATGAAAATACTCTACGTAAAATTCTATATAGAAAAATATTTTTAAAACAAACTTGGTATTTTTCTTGGTTTCCTAGTTTAGATGCCATAGAAATTGGCCACGAATAACACCTAATACCATCTGTTCATCGCTGCCAATTAGTTCTGTTGTTGTTACTCCTGCACAAATGATTGAAGTATTTATGGCAGTAGGAGAAAAAATAGCATGCCCGTTATATCACAAGTTATATAATGAGAAAATAAATCAATTTATATGAAATGTTTCTTTTTTATTTTTCAAAGTCCTTAACGGGAAATTATTGGTTTTTTTCTCCCGGCCAAAAAAGAAGTTTCGAAAATATAAATCAAATAAATAAACAAAAGCTTTGATAATTACTTTATTTGATTAAACAAAGTTATGAAAATGGATGAATCGGATGAGAACGCCACTAAAATCTCACCCGACGATGAAACTTCTCTTAGATCGTAAATTTCTATAGTTACCATCTAAAATTCCAAAGTAGTGGAATTAATTTGATAAGGGATTTTTGTTTAATGGGGTGGGAGTATATTTTCTCGGGAGAAAAGGAAACTTATTAGTGATATACGTTTTAGGGCATCAGGTTAACTTTTTTTAAAGTGTTAAATATCTTTTAAAGATCACTTTATATTGCCAACAAGTGTTTGTGTAAAACCGTCAAAAGCGTTTTAAAAATACTCTCCGACACAGGAAATACATTAGATATTTAATTTATATGATGTATGAAGATATTATAAATCATGTTTGTATATAACCTTCTCTGAACCATTTTTGATTTATATAATTCAGCTATAATTCATTATAGCAAGATTTTTGATATATATATATATATATATATATATATATATATATATATATATATATATATATATATATATATATATTACGCTGACTCTACGCTAACATCTTTACGGAAGGCCTGAACCCATGAATATTTCAGGAATTAAAAATATTCTAAAATCAGAATATCAAAAGATTTTATTTATTACTTGATAACATTTTCAACATGAAAAGTTCGGTATTTATTTGGCATCAAGTCATCTATGTACCCAATGAGGATTAATGTATTCCATCAGCGAATTGGTATGCGATGTGAACTTCCTAAATACGGATCTTGAACGGTCACTTTTTCTCTTTATCTTTCTTTGATATTTCTATACAAAATGGGACAAAATGGAAAGAAACAGAACCCGAAAACTTGTATCAAAATTATTTTCTTTACTGAGTAGCATTTCACTGTTTGTATTAAGAAGTATTTTCAAACACAACAGAGAAGTATCTTTTTTAACGTTTCAAAACCTTTCCTATTGTGTTTTAAAATGCTCGTATTATAAAGGGTGAAACGTTAAATAGGAAATAAAACCATTTTAACACCAATTTTAAGTTTTCAAGTCATCTATCTATCTATCTATCTATCTCATTTTGTTCATATCTATCTATCTATCTATCTATCTCAGCTCCTATTAATTTATCTATCTGGGTATTTTTGAAAATTGATGTGGCTTGGAAAATGAGTGCAAAAAAGGAAGAAAAACTAAAAGAAAGGAAAAGTCAATAAAATTAGAAGCAAATACTGAAAAACAGAAGAAGAAAAAGAGAGAAAAAATCTATTCTTTTAAACGCATCCTTTTTTTTTCTCTCTCTCTTTCTTTCTCTCTTTAATTCGCATTACTTTACAGCTGAATACCTCGGCTGATCAAATTAGTAGTGGCTGCCAGATTATTATTATTATTATTCAAAGATGAAATTCATTCTTTCACTCATTTGTCTTCCTCTTTTTCTCCCAATTGATTGTAAAGAAGAAGAAGAAGAAGAAGAAGAAGAAGAAGAAGAAGAAGAAGAAGAAGAAGAAGAAGACTGTGGGGCGGGGGCAGAATAAAAAAGGGAATTCCGAATTTCTTAATGGGACTCTTATTCTTTTATTGAGCAACAGAAACTAAAATCAGTAAAAACTAATTGAATAAAATAACGGGTGACCAGTTCCTATCTCCATCCCTATGACCCTTCGAGTTTTATGTGGTTAGGAGTTTCAGATAAGAGTAATGTGAAGAATCGAAGGAGAAGGGTTAATTAGTGAAGGATACCAAGAAAAAGAACATATAACGAAGCTGATAGAGAGAGAGAGAGAGAGAGAGAGAGAGAGAAAGAGAGAGAGAGAGAGAGGGAGAGAGAGAGAGAGTACGTACACGCATGCGCGTGTGTGTATACGTGTATGTAAAGGTGTGTAAGTTAGTCTAAGTAAAAGGATGAGAGTGTGCAGAATGCATGTAAGAGTATATATATATATATATATATATATATATATATATATATAGAGAGAGAGAGAGAGAGAGAGAGGGGGGAAGGGGGAGATATTAATTGATTGGTTAATTAAGTTTGTTCTGATAACGACAAAAACAATGATAATCAATAATTAATGCATATTGAATTATCCATATTTTTTAAGGTTTTATTCCGGTTATTGGAAATTAATTTCTTGATAATTCATGATATATTTTTAAAAACGCGAATATGCAATGAATAAACATCATTGATTTTTATTTGTTAAATAAATCAACGCTTCCTTATTACCATTCAACCAGCATGCACATATTATTTCCATGTCAGAGTCCCTCCCACAAAAATTAATTTCATTTTCGGAGTAGGATTTTCAGTAACTTTAGAGGATTTTTCAAAGAATATATTTCTTATTCGTGTATAGAGACAAAATATCAGACAAAACAATGATTTTTGACGTCGCTTTTAGACCATTCTATCAAAGGCTGAGATTAATCCTGAAGTAATCCTATAATCTCCTTCTTTGTTTAATGGCATATCAACCACATTGGGTTATTTAATGCTAAAACCATCCTTACAGAAGGACAGTAGTGGTAGTATTCAATTCCATAAATGGGGAGGGGATAAAGGGGTTCATGCCTTTCCCCTGACTGAAAGTGAACGTAATAATGCGACTGGAACTCGAACTTGCTTACTATGATGTTGCAGTCCCGCTCGTTAACCACTACACTTCGAGGATTCCATACCCCTCTAATCAGGTTAGACGGATGAACAAAGAAAGTTTTGCAGGACAAGTTCCTTTTGGTCTTGTTTACTTATCCTCACTATGTACCCAAGGAATTCACACTTCCGTCTTCGAAATGGGACGGTTAGAATATCGTGCGAGTAAGAGGGGAGACTCTCTCACATACACACACTCACCTACAAGATGACCTGATATCGAACCCTTGAGTTCCAAGTGATGGCACACGATATGAGAAGAAGAAAATAGGAACCGTGAGTGTTCAACATGTCGTGATAAGCCAGACTGGAAAAAATTTAAAAAGAAAAAACAAAAACAAAAACAAAAAAAACGTATAGAAGCCTTCCCGGTATTACAGATTTTATAAATGTATTTATTTCTGTAGTTTACGTGGGATTAGAAGCAAAGAGAAAACAGACAAATTAGAAAAAGTTAAACAACATTTTGGATTCATAGAGAATAGAATAAGTGCCGATAATTGCCTGGGTACTCGGAATGATTCCAAAGGTCCTGGCAAAATGATTGCAATAGTAGAGATTTCGCAGAATGCTGGGGTAGTTCCCTAGAATATTGCAAAATTACTTCCGATTTGGGGAACCAAAGTAAATTCAACATTCCAAAACCGAGCAGACACTCAAAGAAGGTCGGAGAGTACGTAGCCGAAATGTCGTGAAAATAAAAGATGACGAAATAATCTTAGAATTATAAATAACCAAGAATTCAAGAAATCTGTGCAGATCTGAACAAAATCCCGACGCAGATAAATTAGAGGGATAATCCCAGGAGTTTAATCGCTAAAGCCTTGGACTGTGATATTGTAATAAGCGAGTTCGAAGGATTAATACTTTAAGGAAAGGTAAAGACTCCATAATCCTCGCCCCCCGCCCAGCAAGGGGTACCATAACTGTTCTTTTTCAACAATGGATTTGGAATTAAATAACCCACAAAGTTTGATATTCCATCGAACCAAACCAAACCAAACCTAATAAATAAGAAAAATATTTTCGCTATGGTTGAAATCTGCTTCTTTAATTAACGTCACCCATCGATGCTAGCCACGTAGTATGTGACCCAACGCTATTATCTTTGAACTTGACCCGCCAAGTCTGTGAGTCGCGACGAATCCTCGAAAATGCTTAGTTGAAGCAGATAACTTTGGGGGGAAATGAATAATTTGGGTTATACGACCAGTTGCTTCCTTTCTGTTTTTTTTTTTCTTTTTTTAACGAAGAATCACTTGGCACACTTCTGATATAGTTTTTCTTCTTCTTCTCTACTACTACTACTACTACTACAACTACAACTACTAGTAGTAGTAGTCGTCATTGTAGTTGTTGTAGAAGTAGTAGTTTGCGCGCTTAATTTCCCATCTGTCAGGGGATGTCGGTCTGCCAATCTTCATTCAGTCATGGTCTGTGAATGAGGGACGGATGCCATGGGCCACATTGTTTTGTGATTTCTAGTTCCTCACCAAGGCTACCAATCACCTTTTGTCACCCTCACCCTACTCATCTCTCCCTCTCCCTCTCAATAGGCTGGGTGATTAACTTTCACAGTCCCAGAATTTTCTCGACAGTGAGAAACTATTTTTTTAAGAGAAAAACTGAGGTGGAATCGACATCTGTTTTTCTTTTTTAATTTCCATGAGGCTAGTTTTAAAAAAGACATTTTTTATGCCTCTGACCCTTGAAGATTCGGTGAAGTGGTGGTGGTGGTGGTGACATTTTCAGTTCGTTTAGAATCAGTCTACTCATTTGTGTCGACCAGTGATATATATATATATATATATATATATATATATATATATATATATATATATATATATATATATATATATATATATCATCATCATCATCATCAAGTCGTGCCGCCAGCACGGATATCCCTGACATATATATATATATATATATATATATATATATATATATATATATACAAACGCACTCTATAGCATTAATACATATGAGGGATTTAGTGGAAGTAAGTTGCTGGTTAAATAAATTCACTGAAAAGGATTTGTTACTGATTAAAAATGTTTTATATAAGAATTCACGTTCTATAGAAATGCATAGGAAATAATTTCCTATGGAAATGCCATGGGAATTATTTGCTCTAGAAATATATTGAAAATCATTAGCTAAAGAAAAGTATGGGATATGATTTCTTATAGAAGTGCATAGAGAATCACTTACTATAGAAATGCATAGAACTATTTTCCACTTACAACTTATAAATTCTTACCCCAAACATGGTTATCACAATGATAATTCAATTGTAAAAAAAAAAGGAGTATAAGAAAAGCATTCGTTTGATAATAACAGATATGTTTATTAAAAGCTGGAGATCCTTTTAAATGACACGACTGAGCTGTCTATCCAGGGTTTACCCTGGATGGAAGCCCAGTCGTGCCAATTAAAAGGATCTCCTGCTCTCATTAAACATATCAGTTATTTCTCTCTATTCTTATGTCAGGTCCCTCGGGCGATTTAAATAGTCGAGCGGATTAGACTGGGATTTAATACCGCCTTGCTGTCGCTCGGATTCGGTATTAAATATGAATAATTGCAGGGTTGGCTCAACACAGCCGGCTTAAGCAGCCAACGACGTGGCTAGCTCAACTTTGCTGTTTACATTCGAAGGTAATTCAATGGGTTGCCAACACATTGAACAACAATGATACATGGATGATAGGATTGAGGACGAATTAGGGTGTCATAGTTATCTGAAATAATCAGCCTATTTCTATCTATCTATCTATCTATCTATCTATCTATCTATCTATCTATATCTGTTCATTTCTATCTATCTATCTCTCTATCGATCTATCTATCTATGTCTCTTCATATCTATCTATCAATATATCTATGTTTTTTTTCTTTTTCATTACACTTATCTATTCCTCTGTGTTCATAACTGTCTATTGAAGAAGAAGAAGAAGAAGAAGAAGAAGAAGAAGAAGAAGAAGAAAAAGAAGAAGAAGAAGAAGAAGAAGAAGAAGAAGAAGAAGAAATGATAATAATAAAACGATATATATGAAAAAGAAAGATCTCATGAGAAATGAGGGTTGTTGATGAAATCTGAAGAAAGCGAGGAGGAATTGGGCTTTTAGATATGAGGCGCTGGTAAACTATTTTTAAGCAAGGTCAGGGTAAGGGTAGTGGTAAATCTGACAACACGATTCCAGCCTGAAAGAAACATTTTCCAACTTTGGTAAGTCAGCCCGACACAGATCGTTCGCCGAACAACTTATCATTGTTTAGGTAAACACATGTGGGTTTAGCTCAGTGGTTATGGCAGAGGACTAGAGGACAGTAATCAGAAGGGTTTCATTTAGTCTCATGGCATGTTACCTCGAAGTGACCCCTCGACGCCGGGAAAGATACGTGAGTTTTTTTTATAAACAGTTTGTGAGTTTGTAAGATATGCTCTACCCCAAAGGATATAAACACCAGTGTAAGTGTTTAGACGAGCAACCAAGAGATTTGAAAAGTTGATAACTATTTGCAATGGGACTGCATATGTGTAAAGAAACACATTTGTGTCATGATATTTAGCTGAGTGTGGATTTGAAAGAACTAATGAAAGAATAACAAATAAAACAATGTCAGAGAGTATTATTACAACGATAGCAGCAGCAATAATAACAATAATAATAATAATGTGGAGAAAAACAACTGTATGGATAATTCAAGCGACAAACTAAGGAAATTGCTCATGGGATGACCTAAACATGACTAAGAAGGGAAAACTCCAAGAGCGAAACAGATTGCCCCTTAATAGCACCACAAAATAATGGTGAGAACCAATCATATCGAAGCAAAAATTGATAACACACAGAACAATAGCGAGCGTAGGCATGACTGTGTGGGAAAGGTGATCCACTGAGAATTGAGCAAGAGATTTGTATTTGACCATGATGACAAATTGTATTTACCCAAACCAGAAACTGACCAAGAAAATTCTCTGGGACTTTGAGGTACAAACAGATAACCTAATCCCGGTCAGAAGATCAGATCGTGTGTTAATGATAAGAAAAGACCTTGTCGGTGAGAGGATTTTGCCGGTCCGCTAGACCACAGAATAAAAATAAAAAAAAGCAAAAAGATTAATACTTGGATCTTGCCAGAGAGAGAGAGAGGGAGAGAGAGAGAGAGAGAGAGAGAGAGAGAGAGAGAGAGATGAATAAAAAGAAGCTGTGGAACATGAAAGTGACAATTGTAGTTTGTACCTTTGGAATGATCTCTCAAAGGCCTAGAAAAGAGACGAGGCAAGCTGGTGACATCAATTCTAGCTTATACCATTGGAGCGATCACTCAAAGGCCAAGAAAAGAAACTGAGCAGGCTGGGGATATCAACTGTAGCTTATACTTTTGCAGCGTTCCCTCAAAGACCAAGAAAAGAGACTGGGCAAGCTGGGAATATCAATTCTAGCTTATACCTTTGGAATGTTCCCTCAAAGGCCTAGAAAAGAGACTGGGTAAGGTGGGGGTGTCAATTGTAGCTTATACCTTTGGAGTGTTCCCTCAAAGACCTAGAAAAGAAACTGGGCAACCTTGGAATATCAATTGTAACTTGTACCTTTAGAGTGATCACTCAAAGGCCGAGAAAAGAGACTGGGTAACCTGGGGATATCAGTTGTAGCTTGTACCTTTGGAGTGTTCCGTTAAAGGCCTAGAAAAGAAACTGGGCAAGCTGGGGATATCAGTTGTAGCTTGTATCTTTAGAGCCATCCCTCAAAGAGCTAGAAAAGAGACTGGGCAAGCTGGGGATATCAGTTGTAGCTTGTACCTTTAGAGCGATTCCTCAAAGGCCTAGAAAAGAGACTGGGTAAGCTGGAGATCAGAAAAAATATCGAGACCACCGAGACTACAGCACTATTAAAATTAGCAAGAATACATAGAAGAATCTCAGTTGATTAAAAAATGGAGGTACTTCTGATACAAATTAATTCTAGAGGTTGATGTTCGAATTCAGATAAAATTAAGTATTTGGAAATGTTAATTTTTGTAGCAAAAATGCCATAAAAAGTTAATGAAATGCAATACTTGACTTTGTTCCGCTCTAATGTAAGTTTCGTAGATCTGAAGATGTAAGTAAAAAAAAAAAAATGGCACAAAATTCACAGATAAAAGAAAATGTGTCGCTAGATGGATGGTAAAAGTTGAGCAGAATCAGAAATGAGATGTACTGATAAAAAGAAAAAGAATGAAAAGAAGAAGAAGAAGAAGAAGAAGAAGAAGAAGAAGAAGAAGAAGAAGAAGAAGGAGGAGGAGGAGGAGGAGGAAAAATTGCACGTCTGTCGGAGAGACCAATGAAACGAAGATAATGAAAAAAAAAAAAGAAAGGGTCGTATTTAAGAAAGAAAGAAAACGAGAAAAATGGCAATATTGGAATAAAACAGAAAAAAGAAAGAAAGAAAGGAAGGAAGGGAAGAGGTGTAGATTGAAAGATAGAATAAGATATAAAAAAGAAAACAAAAAGAAAGAGAAGAAAGAGAAGAAAAAGAAGAATGAATAATAAAGAGAAATAAAACGATAGAGAAACAAAGGAAGAAGTGTGAAAAAGATGGAGGAGAAAGTGAATTGCAACGACACAGGCAAACACTTCTTACTGATACCATAACACCCTTTCACGGCCCCTTGTTGCTGACTGTTACATTATGCCTATCTCGGGGCCCCTACAGACTTTATTATGCTGGCAGATGTTAAGACTCTTGAAGAAACTGATCTCTTCACGAAAATTTGAAAGAAAGGCCAATAGAAACGATTCGTTCGTACAAAGTCATCCGGCATCTTTTACATTTCTCAACAACGTCCCCATCAGCTGATCAGTAGCAGTTGATGAGATTCAAGGTGTGTATCACCTTATAAAGTGAGTTTATTCAGCGTAGCTCATTGAATAATTTATGAAAAGTAGTTGGTTCTTACTGGAGAAAATTATATTAACTTGAATCAAATGTATCATAGTGATAGAGTATTAATTATCAACAAGACGAGCTGAATAACCATTATTACACAGTAAGTTAGCCTTGTTATTTATTTAATAAGCTTAGTTTAGTAGAGTACAATCGCACTGTCGAGGCTTAGAGTATACTGACAGTAACCTCAGCCAAGGAGTAGAACGCCCACCAACACACACAAAAAAAGTGTGCTGAATCTGGTGGTTAGGCTCCACTTCTAGAGATGCAGTGAGCGTGGTCACCCTTTCATAAGAAGTACTCCCATGTCCACATTGTCCCAGAGTGGTAGTATGTTAGGGTCCTATCTATTGCTCAAAAAATATGTTTTTAAGTTATTTGATACTTGATACCATATAACTATGTGTAAATTAAGATAATCCTTGTCAGGTTTGCATGCCGTTAAAATCAGTTAAATCAATTATTAGTATAACTCAAGGCTACAAAGTAAGGAGTTTCTATTGATGATAAAACTCACTATTCAGTATGGTCGGCATAAACAGTTTTTGAGGCACAAATGTATTCAATAAAGTGAGCAAGTCTGGCACAAGGTTGAAATATCCAATGATGAATGAACTTATTACATAACAGCCTGTTAGATGAGAGAGCTGGACATCTTATGGCGAAGTGTTTAAATTACAATTTAAAAAAATTACCCTAGTTTAGCACAAGGGCACTTGTTTAAAGCCTCTACTGAGGTTTAGAGTTACATTTCGGATGAGTAGATAACAGAAGAATGGTGCAACACTTCTCAGGTTTTAGATTTAGAGTTTTTCTTCTAGACTGGTTGGCCTACCGAGGCTAAAAAACCTTGTCTGCTGTCCTTTTTCACCAAGGGAGAAGGGAGAGGAGATGGATCCTTGTCTTTTCCAAGGGCATTAGCGCGAAGTAAAGCGCAAACAACATAATTTAAACTTGGCTCCTCGCGCCGTTTTATAAGACGATAACCACTACACCACAGGGGCCTCCAGAAGTCCAGAAATATGTAATGCACCCTGTGAGGGCCTAACTCACTACTCAAATGAAATGCTCTATGAAATTAACTTGCTCGCCATTTGATGTTTCGGTTTAGTGGGTACCGTACCAACTCCTCCTCTACTCTAACACTATGACATCAACCATCACCACCCACAAATACTCTTTTAACAGTGTTCTCTCTTGTGCCAAAAGCAGGAAGAGGATAATTAGCGCAACCTCACCCATATCACCCCCCATCATCATCTCTCCCCTAATTCCAAGTTACCATTAGATACCCCTCCCTATCCTTTCTACTCCATCACCATCCATAAAAGCATCACGATCTTCGTCTTAATTATCTTAACTGTCAGCTGTGCATATTTTTTGTTAATAGAAGTTACGCAATAACCTTTCTAGAAAAGTGCCAAAGACAAAATCTTGTAAATAAGGAAAAGGTTCTTTTTTCAACCACAGAGTTGGCAAAATTAAAACTCTCTTTATCTTCTTTTCCTAACTTCACTGACCTTTTTTTGTTTTGTTTTGTTTTTTAATGATGAGTATAATTAGTTGTATCTGTCTGAGTTTCATTTTGAATTGGGTCTGATTACTCTAAGGATTTTTCTAACCCGGTCAACTCCTTTTATTGGCTCACTGTTCATTGCTTCTATCCTATTCGGTTGTTAGTATTTGTCTCGTAATCTCAATTCCCATTCTCCATCAGATCTTCTGTATTAAAAATAACATGATATGTGTATGGGACAGATATTCTTTTATGTGTTCAATGCCCTTCATCGGCCCTCCAAGCAAGCTGACTGTATCCTCTGCAAAGGGGAAAGATTGCCTCCACCAAAAAGATTTGGCACTCCTGGGTATGATACTATAATGAATATGAGAAGATTCGGTTCGGGAGTACTGGAGAGTGAAGAGTATCCATTAATTGTCATTACTCCCAGATCCACTCTGACCGGAGTGGTAGTATCTGTTAGGGCCTGTTCTATAGCTCAAATAGATCTGTTTAAAGATTATCTGTATAAGATAGGAATACTTGATGCTATATAATTGTGTGCAAATTATTTTGATTAGATAGGAATACTTTATACCATGTATCAATTGAATGCAACTACACCAAAAATGTAGATAAAAATGTACAATGAATGCGATTTTCTAACCTCTACACATAAAATAACTCTAAAGTGGATGACATGCCGTTAAAATCAATCAATCAATAACCCCCCAACTCTCCGTCAAAGATGAAATTCTCTTTTAGACTGATTGCTTAACCACTGAAGGAGAGAAAAGTTGGTTTCATGCCTTTTTGTCCATTTCTTACGAAGATAACAGTTAAGCCATTAGCGTCTCCAAGGGGTAATCTTATTGATAAAGGGATAAAAGTTCTATTCATAATCCATTGACGGGAACACCTTTCAGCCTTTTTTCACTTTGACAGTTGTCTTACTGATTAGGTTACTTACCTAAGCCAGCTATAAAGGAGAAAGGTGGGGAGGTTTGAATTACATATGGAATATCAGAAGTTAGTTTATTTGATCAAATTGCTATAGACTAATAGAAAGAAAGAAAGAAAGAAAGGTACAGATAGAGACAGAGATAAATTAATACATTGAGAATGATACGCACCGAGTGAACAGGGACTATTATTACAGACTGAGAAAATAAAGAGATTAAAATAAATTTAAAAAAAATGTTAAAGTACACTCAGAAATCCCCGCATCTTACCAAACTGATGAACGGAACTATTTAAATAATGTCATTATGTAAGCAATTAACATTGATTAAAGATGTCTTCGTCTCAGACGGAACTTCCCTCTCCCCTCATTCATACCCTAAAATGGAACAGAGAGAAGACTCAAGCACCAGTTACCAATCCTCACGGATGTCATTTCACGAGGACAGAGTTGGGCAAACAGCGAATAACAATAGTTATGATGCGTCTCTCACTTGTAAAACACCATCCTTGTTCAGTTGACGTCAATCTGTGGCTGGGCACCTGTCACCTCTGCCATTCCTGTTTTCTGTTTTGCTCTGAACACAAAACTGGTGGGCCAAATTTTTGAAAAATTTCTCTCTCTTTGTTTTTAAGAAGTTGATTCTTATAATAAGCCATTCCTGGCGTCTACTATGGCTCAGTATGTTGCAAAATTGTCTCCTGAATTGATTCGCTGATGTTACCTATTTGATCCTTACTAAAGTACACTTTGCGCATCCTTATACAATATAAGATTACATACATGTCTTATAATAGAAGTATATATATATATATATATATATATATATATATATATATATATATATATAATGTGTGTGTATGTATGAGTGTATTTTGAAACCATCTACTGTACATTACTGATTAACAAGTCTCACAAATTATTACTCGCAAGATTGATTCTCACCGTGTGTCCAAGCATGGTGGGTTTTTTAAAAGTGAAAATACAAAATTGCATTGAAATATCACAAAGGGATTGTCAGTGGTCAGGAATTAAAGCAAGCATTAGTGTAAGAACAAGGTTTTAATAAGTATAAGTGTGGGTGAAATTTTTTTTAAATGCGCGTTTCGCAATATGAGTCTTCAGCGGCAGAAAAAAAAGTGTCTGTGAATGAATATTATTGCAGACGAAGAGATTTTACGCGCAGGTGAAACTGTAGAGTTTGTGTACCTGGATTTGTGTTATGGGTATCCGGATTTATGAATGGTGTGGGCGCGTGTGTGCGTGTACGTGTGTGTGTGTGTGTGTGTGTGTGTGTGTGTGTGTGTGTGTGTGTGTGTGTGTGCGTGTGTTATACGTATGCGCAAAGGGGGCTAATATGAATGAATGGCTACAGAGAGAGAACATTTTGGCGAGGGAAAAACTTGGATAAGGAAGAGTTCCTGTGTCAGGTGAAGAGATGTGAGCATTTGAGGGTATCAATGAACAGTGCGAAATCCATAAACAATCATCATCATCATCATCATCATCATCACCATCATCATTCTCTCCCCCCCTCTCTCTCTCTCCCTCTCTCTGAATGTCTGACTGAGGATGTTTATGTATGAAAGCTTGCATCTGCCTAATTAGAAATAAAGACGAGATAAGATGAAAGCTGGAAACAGTTCAAAGCACTGGTTGATAGATGAATAGTTTGATTAGGAACAGACATATATGTATATACAATAATTGTGTGTTTGTGTGTATTTGTGTTCGTGTGTGTGTGTGTGCGTGTGTGTGTATTTACCAACCCGTCTGCATGACCCATATGTGACAAGGTCAATTTTTAAGCGGAGTTTAACAGTTTTAAATTCACAGTTTTCTTTCTCCTACAGCGGTTGTTATACTAAAGCGAAAGAACCTAGTCAGCCCTACTATTTACCCATAGTCGGCAGGAGATAAGTTCAGTGCATACCATTTCCAATGGTGTTAGTGTTATGTGAAATGCAAACAGTCCCCTCTCTTTCTCTTTCTCTTTCTCTCTCTCTCTACAAATATATGCATAGATAGATAGATAGATGGTGAGAATAATTTAGATAGATAGATAGATAGATAGATAGATAGATTGATAGATGGTGAGAATAATTTAGATAGATAGATAGATAGATAGATGGTGAGGATAATTTTCTATCTATCGTTCTGAATCAATCGGAACACATAAATGAATTTGTTTTACGAGAATATTCTCAAATTTATTGTAAATAAGTAGCTACGTAAATCGCTTTCCTGTTGTTGGTATGTATCATCGCTCGATTTCTCATCTTTATGTAATCACAATGAGAACACCCTTTAACGTCAGCCAATAATCGATTTCAATTCTTCACTCACATGATTACGTAACACTTCTATAAGGAATCACACTTTTTTTACAGCTAATTTAACGTGACCCGTACGCAACGTAGACAGTAAAGCTTGTCCGAACCACCCCCGCCCTCGCAAAATGTCATGTGCATTTGCGCAGGGGGCCAAAAAAATAAATTAATTATACCAATAAGAAAATACACACAAATTTTCCACACACACACACACACACACACACACACGCGCGTGCGCACGCACGCACACACGCACGCACGCGCGCGCGCAATAACAGACACACGTAAACACACAAACGCACACATTAGGCCACCGAGAAAATAAAATTATTATTGGTGTTCTCACCAAAATTATCGAAAAATTTACTCTGGAATATTCCACTGTTATTTGTACGTTTCGAAAATCTAGACATGCAAACGGACAAACGTGTGCATAGGTGCAGACACAAATACAGATATATTCTAATCAATATATATATATATATATATATATATATATATATATATATATATATATATAATCCTATGTGACCGGTTTCGTTGTTTTTCTTAAAGATATATATATATATATATATATATATATATATATATATATAACAGAACATTTATTCATTAAGACCAGCATTTTAAAATCATTATCCAAATTAGATATTCCATGACTGTCAGAAACACCATTTGTTAATACATATTATACACATTGCACACGAATCATGTGCATTGGTGATTCAACATAATTTAGGCCATTGTGATGCAGAAACATGTGCAAAAGTTAGCGCGTGCGCACACACACACACACACACACACACACACACACACACACACACACACAGGTGTATATATATATATATATATATATATATCACATAGTTTTGTATATAAGTCTTAGTTTTAAAAAAAGCCATTAGAAAAGAAATAATTTGTAAAATGAGAAATTAAGAGCAATCAATTGCTTTCGAAAGAGACCAACAAAAACAAAAACCTAAACACCCCAAACATACCCCCCTTCCAATATATCAGAGACGGGTGGTAATTTCCCTTGCGTAATGGCTAACGTTTTGGATTGTGGCTTCAAAATAAGCGAGCTTGAACTTCACTCAAGTTATTATGTTCCTTTTCGACCTAATAACTTTGCGAAAGGCAAGAACCCCTTATCCCCTTCCCCAGCTATGGATGAAATGGTACCACTGCTGTTCTTCTACAAGGATGGCTTTGGCATTAAACAACCCTCAAATGTTGATATGCCATTAAACTAAGAAACCGAAACCTAATGAATATATTATACAGATTTTTATTTTCGTATAACACACCCAGTAAATTAGGGTGGGGGCAGATATTTGTTAACGAAAGTCTTTGAAATTTCGAAAGGGAAAGGAAATCAAGAGTGAATTTTTTACTAATTCTGGGGTTTCGGTTTTCCCAGTGAACGATGGATAATTTTCCGTTTTGCATATTCCTCTGTGTCACCCCACGACACACATACACTTCTTTGCCTCATTATTCAACTTCCATTTCTGGGATGGTTACCTTATGGAGGCAGTCTTTTTTTAAATTTTATACTCCCACACAAATCTCTCTGTCTGTCTGTCAGTCTGTCTGTCTGTCTCCATCTCATCTCTTTGTTGTCCTCGTTATCATTTCCAATCTATCTATCTATCTATCTATCTATCTATCTACATCCAAACAATTACAAAGTATCAATTGCACAATAAATGTTTATTTTTCGCCCTCTTTTAAAAAAGCTTAAATCTCCATTAATGACATACTTTGAGCAAAAGATATACTTCGAGTTCAAATCTTGGACGAAGCTATATGTATTTCACCTTTAAGCTAATACCCTTTAGAAAAACATGAATCAATGGGTAAATAGTAGTTCTTTAGATTGGTTAGGCAACCAATCTAGGAAGGGCAAAAATGTGGATTCAAACCAGCTGTACTCCACTTAAAAATTGTCTTTATGTCACATCCTGCCCGTGGCGCAGGGATTGGGTAGATACACACTTTGAACATGATACACAAAGTTTCATATCAAAATTTAGTTAACTGCATCAGTCTGCAGAATTACATTTCGAAAAACAAACGTTTGCAATATATATATATATATATATATATATATATATATATATATATATATATATATATATAGGTAGATAGATTGATAGATTGAGACAGTCTTCTAAAAAAAATCTTGCATATGAATGAGTATGTGTAGACACATCTATCTATCTATCTATCTATCTATCTATCTATCTATCTCATACCCTCATGCTGTTCTGCAGTAAAAAAAAATATATATATTTTTTAATATAATCGTCTTCCTTGTCAACACACTTAATCCAAGAACCGATTTTGTGGCCTAGTAACTTGCTACCCAATTAAAGGGGACTTTACTGCTCATTACTAAATTGTTTCGCATTGGGATACTCATGTACAGTATAACCATTTCATGAATATTGATGAATAAATTTGGAAGATTTTTTTTTTTTTTGCTTGTGACTTTTTTTGCTGCTGAATATGTTGGAGTGATCACAGGGGTATACCCTGATTGCAGGATGAGACCCAAGGTCGGTTTTTCGCCCAGAATATGAACCCTCTATGTTAAAAATTGTCCTAACCCCGTCAGTAGAGTCTTGTTTAAGGGTCCGCCTAAAAATGCTTTCGGGAATGATTCTAGGGGTGACACGGAGAGATAATTTGGTATTAGTTCTTTAAAACTTGGCTCAGAATACGTTCAAAACGATTCACATTCTGCAAAGTCTTTCACAAGCTAAACATACAAGCTGCAATGAAATAAAATCCGAGATTGACAGTGGAAGAATAAAAGGAAGATCTGGACAATTATACGGAATCTTTGGAAAGTATCAGTCCATTATAAATATCTTGATTGCACATTTATCATGTGACTCGCGGGAATATTAGACAAAGTATCATAACCCACAAGGCTGTCAGCCACTGCCTTTCCCTTGACGATCAAGATTTGGCTCACTGATTTTGAGATTTTTCAATGCTAAAATCACCGCTTAACTAGAAACGATTTCAGAGCGTAAATCAGATAAAGTATGAAACAAGGCAGCTTATTGGAATCCCCAGAGAGGATTTTGCTGACAGTTAAAAAAAAAAAAAAGAAGAAGGAACAAAGAAATAAAAAAAGAAGAGACACCTAGATCTGTGAAATTCCAAGAGGAGAATTTTAAAGGAATTAGGTCGTGAATGTCCTTTGTAATTTTATTTTTCGTTAATGCTCGGATCATTTCTGAATAATTTCGTACATAATTGAAACTTGATGTCTTTAAGGAGTACTAAATCCCCTTTGCCCTAGGCAGGCTACTTTTTCGTTAATATTGAATAACTAGATCATTTCTTAACAGACATTGAAGATTTTTCTATTTTTGAAGGGGACTAATGTCCCCTTTTCCTGCGACATTAAATGGCTAGATTTCCCTCGAAACATGCTGGTGTTACGATGTAATCCAGTAACGCTTGCCTCGTGGTTGAGGGATGGTCGATTAAAGTGCCCCCCACCCCGCCAGATAAAGAGGATGGATAAATAATCGGATGGGTGAAAACTAAGATCAGTTAAGGGACAGATGAGCTCTCTTATAGGGTCAATGACTGTCTAGCAGCTTCTTTCGCCACTAAGATTTCGATAAATCTTCTCTCAAAGGTAAAACCCCGAAATTTTGGTAAAGCATCGGTTTAGAAGAACATCGGTTTAGAAGAAGAAAACTCTGATATAGAACGTGCAGTTTCTAAAACTTCCAATGATATAGGCTGACTCTTCTTGTTAGATGCATGTTGTTAAAGCGAGTGGAGCTGATTCTTCATTATAAACAGCTTTAGGCACAGGTATTGCTTGATATCATGAGATTGTAAGAAAATGGTGTCAAGCGATAGCAATATTCTAATTCGAAGCAGTAGTATTAAAGTTCATTGAAATGAAAACAGAAATATCTGTTATGTCGAATTCGTTGAGCTACGAGCAGAAAAGCATTGGCGTCCACCAAGAATGGGCAAATACGAGGATTGTGAATTGAGTGGTCAGTTGCTCGGCTTCCTCACCCAACTGAAACACAGGTTATCAATTTGTATTATACGCCTGTTAAAGCGATTTAAAAAAATAAAGCATCGAATGACTAAAATATCCGTCTAACTGGAAGGGCAAAAGTGTATCAAATAAATGATATGCTTGTAAAATTCATTCTTTAATAGAAATAAATATCAAACGAGGAACAAAAAAGCTTTTCATGAAAAATCAATTCCTCTGTCTATCGTGATTTCTCTCTCTCTCTCTCTCTCTCTCTCTCTCCACACACACACACACACACACACACACATATATATATATATATATATATATATATATATATATATATATATATATTATACACGATTTTTCATCTCTCGATTTATGTCAGTCTCTTCCTATGTATCTTCTAGACAGTTCCAACCTATTTCCTCCTCCGATGTCTCCTTACAACGATCCAAGTCTCACTCAGTCCACATTATAATCATCTGTCAATGTTATTTACTGATAGATTTATTGACTTTGTTAATTACAATCCACCAATATTCTAAAACGAGACGTTTTAAAGTTTTAAACCGACGTTTAGCTGAAAACAAAATTCAGAGATATGAACTCGAAAAATCAGTTTGCTTTATAATGAACTTAATTGAATGACAAGACGATGGAAACAGCAAAATCATGTTGATTTAATATTTTATGAGATTTGTCAATTTAAAAAACTCACGAAATGATTTTATTTTACAAATTTCCAAGAAAATATTTGGCAAATATTTGTAAAAATTGATGATTGTAACGGAACATCTCACTTCAAATATTCCGACTTGGGTGTTTTTATCAAAGCTGGTTTCATCTCTATTATCTGTTTTTAGTAAAGTTATATTACATTTCAATACCCTACAACTGTAATTAATTAATTTTTATCTTATTAATTGAACATTATTTTAAATGATTAATATGTACCATATTTTGCAGTATATGAAATACACATTTAAAAAACAAAACTCAGAATCAAAATTACCCATCATCTTTTGGATCTAAGAATCTCATCCATTTAGGGCCGAAGCAAATTATTGAAATTCTTCTGAAATTTTATTTCTTTATACAACATTTTATGTACTATACCGGCGATTCTTATATGACGCCATATTGGTCACATACAAAGCTTATTTGATAAACATATAGTCAGTAAAAGAGTATTCAGTCTCTAAATATTCAAGTTAATTATTTTTGTCCTTCAATTTTCTTTAAAATGGTGATCTACTTAATGTGTACGACTAAATTCCGTGTGTGTGTGTGTGTGTGTGTGTGTGTGTGTGTGTGTGTGTGTAAAAGAAAGAAAGAAAGAAAGAGAGAGAGAGAGAGAGAGTAGGAGGAGGTGTGTGTATAATCACTCCATATGTGCATATGTAAATATTCACATCTTTGTATAAATGATGTATACACACCCACACAAACACACATCTATCTTATACAGTTTGTATAAAAGAAGCTTGCATACGCACACATCTATTATTTAAAGGAAAATACACACCTATTGATATATATATATATATATATATATATATATATATATATATATATATATATGCACATTTTGTTTACAAAAAGAAATAACATCAATTTCTTGAGAGAGAGAAAGAAAGAGGGAGACTGACAGTCAGAGTATATATATATATATATATATATATGTCGGTTCGATTCATGAGAGAATGATTTAAAAACGTGACGTACATACTATAGTAAAAGAAAAATTTGTGTGTGTGTGTGTGTGTGTGTGTGTGTGTGTGTGTGTGTGTGTGTGTGTGTGTGTGTGTGTGTGTACATGTGCGTGCGTGTATGCAAGTGTGTGTGTGTGTGTGTGTGCAGATAGATAATCAGAGAGAGAGAGAGAGAGAGAGAGAGAGAGAAATTGATCGAAAGAAGAAGAGAAGACAGAGAGTCGAGTTAATTTATTAGAAAAGCCAAAGTTTTCAGTCTTCAAGTCTGAGAGCATTCCATCTTGATTATTTCATCTAACTCATTATAAAGGTTGCCTACGATGAGGTGATATCTCAGCAAGTATCACGCTAACCATTCATCAATGTTTGTTCATCACTCACTGACTTAAAACACTGAACTTGTTAAACATAGTAAATAAATAACAAAAAAAGAAAACTTATTTTTTTCAACCAACAATTTTGCTTTTATATTCAAAATCCATTTGTATTGTGAAATACGTTAACAGGGAGGATTAATGAAAGTACAGATCTAAACATGCTTTGATTGTCTCTATTTAAACAATGACTCTTTTCTTGCCGAGTTCACAAATAGTTTAACAACAAAGAAATTTCAAACACAGCCACGCATTAGTGAACTTAATCTTAAACCTATTAAAAGCAGATTTAGAGGGATTTTATCTTCAGACATAACTGTCTTCTAATAAGTTTAAATTCAAAGGGATAATGGCTTTCGTTCTCTGAATAAGAAAAATAAGAAACAAACGCATCTGAATAAATAATGTAGTCTGAGAAAATGCTAAATAAAGCGAGCACTGGGTAGGAATATCATGATGCACCAAGGTGCTATGACTTATTTGTCTTAAACAACCATCATACAAAAACCTTTTTACTTAGATTCGAACATTGGTTGCTGCTCTGTCCACCAAAAAAAGCTTCATCAACCAGAATGCTGACTCTGCTGACATTATTATTATTCACTAAACAGGAATTATAGTCTGGAACAAGACTACAAAAGAGTGGCACCTAGCAATAGCGAGAGGTTTACAAGAGAAGCTTTAGCGACACTTCTCTACAGTAGACGCTCTTCACTCTTACAGAGAAAGTTCTACACTCTCTCATACACACACATTGTTGCTAAGGGAAACTAAAATAAAACATCTATCTCTCAATTACTCTTCGCAAAACAACAGATGACATAGCAGAATGGACAACATCTTTAGATATGATGATTAACGAGCTCATCTTGCTGACCGGTTTTATAGTGTATATGAATTCGATCCTCACTGAGCACCCTATTAACGTGATTGTTGGATCAATTAGCAATTTTATCGGTTTATTACAATCGTATTTTCCCCTTTGTTGCCAGGGGGCGTAGGTGTTCGTTCCCAGGTAAAATCCAAGATTTCGAATTTTGATTTTCAAGGCACGTTTTCCGCTTCGCAGATTATTGTCGCAGTACAATCTCCCACATAATTTCTCTTGTACCGCATCCTTTGTCCTTAATCTGCACTATGAATAATAATAATAATAATAATGATAATAATAATAATAATAATAATAATAATAATCGAAACAGTCACTTATATTCATACCAACTTGAGAGATCGGTATTCGATCTTCGATAAAAGATGGTCTTTCAAATTCTAGCTTTCAAGGTTGGCAGTGAGACTTTCTCTACCTGGAAGAATGGCGCAAGACAATCTTTCTTTTCCTATTTGGTCTCGCTATATCTGCCTAATCACATTAAATATGCATATTTTCAAAACATGTGGTCATACACACATAATAAATATATATATGTATATTGAGAGAGAGAGAGAGAGAAAGAGAGTTACACCCACACACTTTCATACAAAGACGACGATGAATGAGACAAAGCGACATAATAAGAGGACACAAAAGTACCTCTACTAACAGTAGAAATTCTTGCAAAAGGCAAACTAAATAGGTATTGTGTAGATAAATAAGTTCAATGAATATATATATATATATATATATATATATATATATATATATATATATATATATATATATATATATATATATAGCATTTATGCAGTAATCAAAAAATACATAAAATGGGGGGGTATTTAGTTTTGAACAGTTATATAGTAAAACTTTTTGTGCTTCAGAGGTTCACTGTTGCAAGGTTTGGTTATAAATACTACCTAATAATATCCGTTTTGATTTTTAATGCATCACAAGAAATAATAATATCCTAGTGTCTTTATTTTAGAAAGAATCATAGGTTGTGTTTATTAATGAGTGGCATTATAGATACATAGATATGAAACTAGATAGATAGATAGATAGATAGATAGAGAGAGAGAGAGAGAGAGAGAGAGAGAGAGAGAGAGAGAGAGAGAGAGAGAGAGAGAAATCAAAATAGGGAGTGAGTGAGAGATAATCATATGCTTAGTTTTTTATGGACCTTAGTTCGTTGTCTGGGAGTGAAAAAAATATTTTAGCCAAAAAATATTTTTCAATATAAGATCTTTCTATGTGATATATATATATATATATATACTTAATTCCCTGGTAAGTATGAAGTAAATGATTCGAACATAAAAGGGTGATAATTTCGAATCAAAATTTAGCTTTTCGAGGTTTGAATCCACCTTGAAA